>JAEQML010082875.1:0-10669 GCA_016904865.1 Pissodes strobi | reverse complement strand
CACGACAAGAGTGAGACTTCTGAAAATCCTCCCCCAGATAGTTTCGTCCTTTCGGGACTCATCAGAGGAACGTGTGTGGGCTTTCACCCACTAGAACCTGACTATCTATGAATGTTATCGACACCCTGATGCACCTACCTGAGAGAAGACATTCAGCAGCCGTCACTCGAGCCGAGAATGCTCCATCGTCTGGACAAGCCCCGTGTCGGGATATATGTGAGGAGATTGGATCAGCAGAAACAACTACTCCGAGAGCTAATACCCCTACCGGCATTGAATTATGCTGCTGATTTCGTTTCTCTGGGGATAAACATGCAATGTGATGGTTCACACTACACCCAGAGCAAAGTCAGGAATATCCCAATTCCTGGTTGGAGACATGTCTTGAATCACATCAAGCTCAATGCTCCATGTCCACAATGAAAACACCACGACAAGAGTGAGACGTGAGACGTTGAAAAAAGCTAATATTATTTAAAATTATTAGCTGTATTTGTTTATAATACCTATAATATATTTTTCGTGACATTTTTTTAAACTGTAAAAAATAACTCTTACAACAAACTAACAAGTTTATGTTATTGAGTGGCAGTGACGGATATTTCCCGTAAAAATACAAAGGTTATTTATTTATAAAAATGTACAATGATCAGATGCGATTTTTCCAAAAATTTGTTGCCAACGCTGTTTGAAATATACTAAACAAAGATCAAAAATTACGACTTTACACATGCTTTAAAAGATGGCAGTAAGATACGCGAATACTAGATGTATGATGTAGGCTGTAAGATAATGATTTAATCTCTTTCAAAAAATGGCAAATCTGGTTCTTGCCAATTGAGTACTGCATTGCAGATTCAGATTTTACTAATTTTCAAAAAAGTAACGCAAACGGTACAAAACTTATTTCTTCATGACTAGTAACTGGTCTTAAGATTATTCTTACATTCAGATTGATAACAACCGCGCACAGTGTTCTCCAATTACGCGGGCATGGGAAATGACATTTCGCGAGTGATTCACAAATATAATGAGCATGATTTGTAACAAAAATCGTCGCATCCAAAGTTTATAATGTATTTGTTAAAGGTATAAAAACTTATACACCTAAATAATAATTTTACAGAAAGACAGGAAAATGATTAAATACCAAACACCAGAAAAATGTCATTGCATTTTATGTCTATATCATCTAATAAGTTTATACCAGGAATCTACATTAATTTTAACTTTACTTGCCACAAATCTGTGTCTTGTCAAATAAAAGAATGATATCGACACTATTACAGATTGATTCTTTTCAATTATCTGATCATTCGCCATCCGACATAAGGACTGTTGTCAGTATATAAATAGAGTTATCGATTCTAGAGTTTTTCTACGGTAACACTAAAAAATATACCTCGACTATATTTTTATAACTAAGTATCGATAAAATGGGGATTGAATAAAAGCATATTATATTAACGTACGTTCATGCATCAGATGATTGAAATGGATTAATTATGATTCCAATAGGAATATTTAATAAGCTGTTAATATGTAAGTCATAACTCAAACTAATGGTGCAGTTAGCAGTTCACTTAGTCTCAATATAGTTGAATGCAATTATCAATAGCAATAGCAAAATAGCAATCATAAAAATGATGATGATGATATTAATGATAATACTGATACTATTTTCCAAAACGTTTTAAACATTTGTATATACAGGGTTATTCATGAGTAGCCTAGTAGCAATTCTCGGTACTTTTTTATCGAAATAGGTCATTTTCATTACTTTGACAATTTTGACTGTAGAAATCTATATAGTTAAATGTCAGAGTAACAGAGGATAAATTGGTATCGTATTTGGACAGAGACGTACATATACAGTGTGTCTACTTAAGTTCTCTACATATGGGAAACTTTTTTATTATTCATTTTAAGAAAAAAGTTATTCTTCATAAAATGCTCTGCTTGTTGCCAAAACACAGCTGCATAATTCAAATTTGAGATGGCATATACAGGGTGCTCAAAAAAATTAAAAAATCAAAACTAATTCAGGAGAGAAGTACCGTTAATTTTTATTTTATAGTAAAAATAAATAGCAAATTCTTAGTTAGAATTAAAAGAGTGTAGCTAGATTTAGAGTCAAAGCTTTCTACCTGAAATCATTTAAAAAATATGATACTTGAGGTTAATAATGAGTCGTTCAGTTTCTTCCCGTACTTACTACCAACATACCAGAAAATGTCCTTGTTCAGCGATTGTTAATGACAGTGTCACTGTCAGCTCTGACATTTGACTGAAATATTGTATTAAGTATCGAAGTAAATAATAATGCCGTTGAAATTAAGCAAAGAAGCTAAAATTGAAATAACTTTAATTGTTGGAGAAAATTACAAAACATTTCGTGAAGCTGCAGAAATTTTCAACAACAGACACCCTGATAAAATCATACATTTTACAACAGTAAGGAACATACCTACTAACTAAATTCAAGACTTTTGGAAATGTGAAAAGTAACTTGAACTAATCTAATCAAATAAAACTTGAACTAATCTAATAAACATTACATGCAAATAACATAACATAATAATAAGCACTAAATGTTTCTTCACTGCACATTTGCCTCAACATATCCTCCGTCCCTTTCCATACAAGTAATCGTTCTTGCAATAAATTCATTTAACACGTTTCTGATCATGGCAGGAGTGATATCCTCTATTTTTTCCCTAATTACTCTCTCCAAATGGTGAACATCTTGAAATGACCTCTGTAGATACACTTTTTCTTTTAAGTAGCCCCAAAGAAAGAAATCAAGGGGGCTCAAGTCCGGAGACCTAGCGGGCCAAAAAAGATCAGAGTATCTGTCAATTAGTCGTCCATTAAAAATAGAAATTAGATATTGGCGTACATTCCTTGTACTATGGCATGGAGCGCCATCTTGCTGATACCATATTTGTAACCTGTCACGTACGGGTAGTTCATGGATAAAATTGAACAAGTAGCTATTTAAAAAATCCAAGTAACGTTGACTATTTAAATTTTGTCGAAAGAAACATGGCCCAATTATTCTGTCTTTATAAATTGCGCACCACACATTTGTTTTAAATGAGTACTGATCACGAGTTTGTATAGTAAAATTTGGATTTACGTCACTCCACCAACGACAGTTTTGAGAACTCACAGTACCATTCGAAGTAAACGTTGCTTCATCCATAAAAATTATACGTCTTGCCATTAACCGATCATCTTCTAACTTCCCTTGTATCAGAGAGCAGAACTCGAAGCTTCGCTCAAAATCTCCTGGTCTCAAAGTATGTATAAATTTTGGTTTGTAAGGCCGAAAGTTGTTTTCTTTTAATATTTTTGAAATTGTATCTTTACCTGTGTTAGTGGGCAATGTTGCTGACCTCTTGCGAAGGGATTTTCTAGGATCTTCTACTACAGACAACATTACTTGATTTATAACTTCCTCATCTGCAACTCTTGATCTGCGTTTCTTGTGGAAATTATTTTCTACACTACCATAAGTCTTGAATTTAGTTAGTATGTTCCTTACTGTTGTAAAATGTATGATTTTATCAGGGTGCCTGTTGTTGAAAATTTCTACAGCTTCACGAAATGTTTTGTAATTTTCTCCAACAATTAAAGTTATTTCAATTTTATCTTCTTTGCTTAATTTCAACGGCATTATTATTTACTTCGATACTTAATACAATATTTCATTCAAAGGTCAGAGCTGACAGTGACACTGTCATTAACAATCGCTGAACAAGGACATTTTCTGGTATGTTGGTAGTAAGTAAGGGAAGAAACTGAACGACTCATTATTTACCTAAAGTATCATATTTTTTAAATGATTTCAGGTAGAAAGCTTTGACTCTAAATCTAGCTACACTCTTTTAATTCTAACTAAGAATTTGCTATTTATTTTTACTATAAAATAAAAATTAACGGTACTTCTCTCCTGAATTAGTTTTGATTTTTTTAATTTTTTGAGCACCCTGTATAAGCCATCTCAAATTTGAATTATGCAACTGTGTTTTGGCAACAAGCAGAGCATTTTATGAAGAATAACTTTTTTTCTTAAAATGAATAATAAAAAAGTTTCCCATATGTAGAGAACTTAAGTAGACACACTGTATATGCTTGGCCTGTTTACAGATAGAGGTGACAAGAGAACAAAGAATAAAAATGTTGACGAATTATAAAGATAATAACTCTTCATAACAGTGTATGATTCCTAAAAAAATCGTTCTCCAAGAAGTGTAGTTTTGTCCAAACTTAAGCCCCCCCAAAAGTCTGGGCCTGGGCAATAGATAATAAAAACGGTTTCAGGACCTTGCGTCAATATAACCTCAATAAATTTCAGCCTAGTCGATACAAGACATTATTTCTGTCTCGAGACGGTACTAACAGGAAAATAATCTTGCTTCTCTATATCGAGTAGAGATGAAACTTGAGGATTCGCTATTAGAGAAAATCAATGCGGCCAACACATAACTAATGCGCTGATTTTTAGACATTTTGATGTAACTTAGTATCTGTAGATAGAACGGTCTCTTATAATAATTAACAATATTACTTAATTAGTTTCAGGTTTCAGTGCGGCTGAATGTAAAGACATGTTGCATAAAAGGTTCTGATTTTAATTTTTAGATTTCATATATATCCATGAGCCGATCAACACAAATGTAAGACATAAACAAGGATGCAAGGTCCCTTTAAATTTGCGAAGCACTTTTGCATAGAAGTACATATTTGCTCAGCTCGGTCATAGGAAAGAAATCTGGATATTTCTTCTAAATGCAAATTTGAAAGTAACGAAAACTAAACATTCTTATGGAAATTAATTCGATAAACATTAAAATGTGGCTGCTATCAACCTGTGTGGCTGTTTTTATTTTTTTTAACATGTTGTAAATCTCTTCTTTGTAAGCTAATATTTCTCAACTCATTGAATTTTAGGGTCTGGACGACTTTACGAACAGTGGATTTTTATGATTATTTTTTTTTATTAGAAAGACCACATTTGAAATAGTACATTAATTTAAAAAAAAATTGCGGAAAATGCATCATTTAAGCAAGACAAAACTATTTAGTTCCCATAAAAAATCATCATTCAACTCTAAACATCGACACTCGATGGTTTCTGTCAAATTTTACAAATATTAATGCAACGTTGCAGGATTATGCATAATAAATAAGTAGCATTAAGTCAATATCTAAAAATTTTTTTTTAACTTCTCGTCAGTTTGGGTGGTTATACATCACATTTTTGCAATGCCCTCCGCTCGCTTCGCTCGCTCCGGAAAGAAACGCGACAAAAACTAACCCAAACTAACCAAAGTAAAATGTTATGTAGTATGCATAAAATTTATTTCGGATATTAACTAAAGTAATTAGCAACGTCGCAAAATTTATGAGCAGGCGCTATAAACCTAACGTGGTATGTGTCAAAACGAACTAAAAATATCGCTGTCTGAGATTGTCGTAAATAGATGAAGTTTCTTAATTTTTTAGCTTACAAATGTGTTTTAACAAATATTGCTGCTTTAATTAAGTTAATGCACGCCTATAAAAGGTAAAAAAGTGTTAAAATATTATGTTTTTATTGAATCTTTATGGAAAAGGTGACAAAATTGCTGTCCGTAATATCGACCGAAACCGAATTTTATTCTATTGTTACGGTTTTTCCGTGGATTCTGACAAAAGCACACCTTTTACTATTTTAAAATAATACTTTCTCCATTCTTTATGACTGTATACAATTATTAAACGCACTAAACTGCTCTTATAACTTTACAACTAATAGATCTTTACAATTAGCACTCAATAAATAACTAACTGCAACACGCGTTCTGCGCCCATTTGTATTCAGTCGCATATCTATCCGGACTATTTGTATAAGTCAATGGACTCTTCCGGAAACGTCCGCCCGCTTCAGCTGCAATATATCGGGAATCTTCTCGATATGTGATGGTTCATACGGAAATAACATTGACGCGGCAAGCTTAGTTGTATAGGGTACCACAAACACATAGATTGTCGCTAGCCGTGACACTGTATATGGAAAATACAATTAAATTTTAAAACATTTATACATATTTTTTCTAACCGAAGTTGTTCTAACTAATTCACTGTTATTCATAATTGTTAGTATATTAATTTATGTAAATTACTAAGATAATAGCAAGTATACCATGAGATATATTCAAACTTATCCACACTTCAAGTTTATACGAACTTAGAGTATTAAATTTGCATTTACAAAATAATACCTATTTATATTTTGTCAACCATAATTATACGTCGATTAAACCTGCAGCTTCCTCTTGAAATGAGAATGCGTTCTAATCTAGCCCTATCCTTACATTAATAAAAAAAAAATAGTATAATATTAACCAAGATTTAAATATAGACAGTATTATTCAATGAGCGTCGATTTGAACCTCGAAGACAATAATAGTTGCCTAAACCATGGTTAATATACAATTTTTTTCCACTAATGATACATTTTCAAATAGCTTTGTAATTGTTAAATTACTAATTATATATTTTTTATAAGATTGCTTATTTATAAATTACTTCACTTAAATTACCTTTGCTTGTAAATAATGAAACATTATTTGTGTTTGTTTTATCAGGTAAGCTTGGTAGCACTCAATTTCTGTTGATTTTTACGTGTTATTTATCTTAATTTTTTCCCAAGGTCAATAATGAAATATTTTGGCAAAAGGTAGAGAAAAGCACCTTATCAAGCTAAAAATCGGTCAGTAATGATGGTTAATATTAAAGCTAGTAGTGGAAAAAAATAATTTATTCACCTAATTAGCTGCGAATTGCGTGTGTTTCAATGTATCGCGTGTTTTCAATTGCACCGATTTAGCTTTAAACCTTGCGAATTTACGTATAACCTCACTCTTTTATACATTTTACTTTTAATTTTATTCATAATTCTTAGGCACGTAAATCTATTTTACACTGTTTACGTGCTAGTTCCACTATTTGCGATAAATGAAAATTATGTTTATCTTAAATAGGTATCAATAAATTGGCATGGCAAGCTTGCTTACTAAAGTTATGAATGCGAAGTGCAGAAAACTGCTATTTATATGGATCCAAAATTCCAATATGCGCAATACTTTCCCAGTTAGCATTGGACCGGTGTCAAACAAATACGATAAACGTCTTCATTATCTTTTGGAACTGTCAAAAATCTTTAAGTCATGGGAGATGTATAACTTGCACTTTTTTGCCAAATTCGAAGAATACAATTTTGTCGAGACCAGTGTATCCTTGCACGTTTTAATAACTAATCTCTAGAATCAGCAAAACTGAGATATTTCTTACTTCATAAAGAATTTGTCGTAAGCACTTACCTATCCCACGTAGAATGAATGTGACCAATATGTTTTTCATGTATTGGACGAAAAGTTACAGTATGTTGCACCTCGAGGGCCCTGCTTGTAATTTATAATTTGAGTACTTCCAGTTCAATCTTATAGTAGTTTTTAAAGAAAGAGGTACAGGTTCATGCAGTTAAATAATCCGATTTAGCAAAATGTTCTGCTGACAATTTTTATACCTCCTCATAAAGCGAACTGGGATTCAACACCTCTCATTCGCCAACAACATGTTAGAACTTAAGCCAATACGTTTCTCTCAGCAATGTGTCCGATTGCATGAAATAATTTTTCTACAATATGTTTTTTATGCCTCAATATAATTAATTGTCCAATAAATAAGTAAATATATTGTTTGCATCAAAGTGCACAATCACAACAACAGTCATAGTCATAGAAACCACGACTCGAAAGATATACATTGAAGCGCAATCAAATCACCATCCCATATTGTAAAATACATATATATATAAACCACTAAATAATTAATTATCAACCAATCCTGAGTTTGAACTGAACTTAAAAAATGTTATTTAAACATACCAGGCAAACTTTTAACAACACAGCTAACAATGCAAGCGATAACTAGCTTTAACTGGTAACGATCAGCAAATTTTATGATATTCATTTCCGAATGGACCATCAATCTGGAAGACTCTCTCACACCAATTCCGTTCATCCACTACCCATATGCATTAACTTGCGGATGCAACTCTGGATGTCCTAAACCTGTAACCCGAACCTTAATCTGGTAGTGAGATTCCGTTGTTTGAAAGGCCATCTCTGGATTGAGTCCTCCAAACCTCAAAGCTTTGTTCCAGTGCTCGTATGCATTAAATTGAACGTGCCTTTCTGAGTGTTTTTTTCCAAGTTGTAAAGTCGAAGCTCGAAGTTAAAGTAATTTCAAAGTTGAATCTGTCAAATAGTTAAAGTGAATTTGATTTCTTAATGAAATCAATTTAAACTAGTATGCCGTTAAAACGCCAAAATAATTTAGCTAAAGCTTAGCACAAATAAAACACATTCCAACTTTCAAAACCTTAATTATAAACAGTGACCCAGACTTATAAATAATTCAACGTCTAGACCAGGGCATTATAGCAATGGGATAAAGTGTAAATGCCTCAAGTATTTTGCAAATAGGTATTTTTATTGTTTTTACCGAAGTGCCTTCTTTCTCATCTCTGCTCACCTGGCGTAGATCGATCTTACCTGAAGTACATAACCCTCTCGGTATCCAACATAGGAACAAACAACACCTGACGCAGTTAGGCTAATTTTCTAGCCGGATACCTACACGAAGAGAATAAAATAGTGGCAATATCTTTTTATAATAGTTTCACGCGTTTTTTCACTGTTCAGTTATTCAGATTTGGTCCTCTATGATGAAGTATATCCAGTCTTTCACCTCTAATTATGTAACCAATATATGTTGCTCTTTCTTCGTTGGGGAGTAACAATTCGTACCGTTTATGCATTCGATTTAGAACTTTATTATTTGTGGTACTTTTCACCAAAGGTAATAGCAATAAAGTATCTGAAAATACTTTTCGAAAGTTCAATTCTTGATATTACTACTAAAGCAGTACAAATGAACAATTAAATTCATGTAAAATGTATATTTCAGCCAGCACCTCACAGTAGTGTTTTTATAATTAGACAGTGAGCACGTAAGGTCTGGAAACACGCTTATAAAGTTTTTGGACTTCAACACCAGCAGCCTATCAAGCCTAAAAAGCTATTTGTGTTCTTTTGCTGCACCAACGTCTTCATTTATTCAAATAATTAATAATAATGTTTGAAGAAAGACCTATGTGAACAAAAATGTGTTTTGCTGTTATTCTACCTCTCTACCTCTGTTTCTAGAATGAGACCTTGTTAAAACCGTATGAGTTTAAAACACCGTATATATCAGTTTTCGCAATATTGATTCTTCTAAATATAAACACACTCACAGGAAATGGATGGTCAACATTTGAAAAAGAATCTGGGCGTTTTAGACGGCAGCATATTATTGTTTCCTGTTGAATTTATCGAGTAGAAATAATTTAGAGCTATACAAAATCGATACACCTTCATATGTCATTGGCGCCATTTTTAGCATGAATCCACGGAGGTGCGTCTTCTTTTCTATGACAGTTAGGGCAGGTTTAGGACTATCATAGAGCCATAAGGGAATATAAAATTAATTTTATCAGATTTATAACAAAATGCTATTTAACACTGTAAACAAAAAAATTCCGGGAAAAAGCTTCATTAAAACTAAAAAAAAACGTTTAAATAATATCTTAAGTATAGAAAAATTGTGTTAATGTATTTTATACGGCCATTCTATTACAGAATGGTCGTACAAAAACATTGTTAAAAGTTTGTTATAGCTACAAGACAAAAAAACATGCCCAAAATAAAATTGCTCAAGAAACTTGTTTTATTTAATATATTTTTTTTTTATGGCAGTGGCACACACATTAAAGGCAGGTCCTATGGCACTCGACGAGCGGTGCGTGTGCAAAGATGATGATTGACACGGTTCTTAAACAGTTGTAGGTTGTAATTAGGGGGAAACAGATGTCCTGGGAGTGAGTTCCACAGTGATGCAGTGTGCCAGACAAAGCAGTCCTTGTAAAGCGACGTTCTAGGTGTTTCCAGTTGTACGAAGAACGGGTGCACCCTAGCCGTCTGTCGTGACTGTCTGACAGGCGCTGCTGGGGGCGGGATGATGCGGGCCAAATCCTGGGAACATCTGCCGTCAAAATATCTATAAAATAGGGAAATCTCGGCCACATGTCTGCGGTGTTACAGACTATCCAGATCCCGGGTCTACTCCGGGTCGCCGACGAGACGCACAGCTCTCTTCTGAATGGAAACCGCAGCTTTAGGGTATTCTTAGGTGCGGCACCCCAGATGTGTGAGCAATACTCTAAGCACGGTCTCATTTGCGCTTTGTAGAGCAAGAGTAGCTGCTGCGGTGTATATAGATTTTTCTTGCGAAATAGCGCACCAAGGTTATGCGAGGCTGACTTTGCGATGTAGATATGTTCTATATTGTTGTGGAGGATTCATGTTTACCTTACAATTGATTGCCTGTAACTCCACCACTGTTTTCAATTCCTTATATGGTAGAGCCTCTTCGGCTCTGGCTCCAGGGTGTAAACAGCACAAGTGCTAGTTTAGTGACCCTAACGAAGCTGAAAACCCTAAGGAAAACTGGAAGACGGTCGACGTTTCGAGGATCAAATCTGTCCCCGTCGTCAAGAACGAACAAATCTAAAAAT
>JAEQML010082874.1:0-10671 GCA_016904865.1 Pissodes strobi | reverse complement strand
TGTAAAAAATATATTTTCTTCGTAACCTCAAAAAATTAATTTGAAATAAAAAAAATCAGACTTGATCGTAATTGTTATTTCAAATTTTAATTATCACTAAAGATAAAGGAAAGCTTTAAATATATGTTGTAGGATTATTAAAATTTAAAAAATTACATTAAAAATTTGAAGTACAAATACAACTTATATTTAACTGTACATTATATATTATCGATCTGTAAAAAATATATTTTCTTCGTAACTGCAAATAATTAATTTAAAATTAAAAAGATCCAGATAAAATAGGACTTGTTTTTATTTTAAATAATTTCATTGATTACTAACGATAAAAGAAAAAAATTAAATACATAAGTCGTATGATTATCAAAATTTAAAAAATGGCATTAAAAGTTTCAAGTACAAATACAACCTATATTTTTTAACTGTATATTATTTTTCATCGATCTGTAAAAAATAAATTTTCTTCGTAACCTCAAATAATTAATTCGAAAGTAAAAAGATTCAACCTCATTGGTTATTGTTGTTATTTCAAATTTCAATGACCACTAAAGATAAAATAACCTTTAAATACGTAGGTCGTAAAATTATTAAAATTTAAAAAATGGCAATAAAATTTGAAGTACAAATACAACCTATATTTTTAACTGTACATTATATATTATCGATCTGTAAAAAAATATATTATTTAATTCATAACCTTTAATAATTAGTTTGAAATTAAAACGATCAAGATTTATTAGCAACTGTTTTTATATCAAATTTTAATGATCACTAAAGATTAAGGGAAACTTTAAAAACATGTCGTAGGGTTATTAAAATTTAAAAAATGGCATTAAAAATTTGAAGTACTAATACAACCTATATTTTCAACTCTACGACAAGACGTGTGCATGCTATATCAAGACCAGTCTTGCCGTCTTCAAGACTACGTTCTTTCTTAGTGATACAGTCAGGTACACGCTTTGATTTTTGGTCAATACTCCGGCCATATTAACGCCATATGCTTTCGCTGCAGGTCAAAAGACTTCCCACACACAACACAATCTTGTTCTGCTAAGATGAAAATGAGAGAAGTGTTTTATTGTGATCATAAGCAAATAAGGTATTACCTTCATCCTTTTTTATTAAGAAAATTGGAGGTATCTCCCTTTTGTATTTTCGCAGTTCCATGGATAGTTAAATTGCATTGTTCGAACATTAGTTATGCTAACGGAATGTAGGTAAAGTTATCCATTTTTTAAAATAATAGGTACTTATCGTTTCCTTATTTTCAATTAATTTTTTTCCTATATTCTATATAAAACGTTTTTGTATCGTTCATCATCATTATTCCATAATTTTTAGGCCTGTTACCCTTATGCAAAATAAAGGAACATCTTCCCCAAAATCCGCGGCACAATTTTCACACATGAAGAATGAAGATATTCCATATTTCATGAAAATGAGCAAATTTATCCATTAGTTTCCCTTCACGCCTTCAATTCCTGTTGCCAAACCCCAGGCATATGGCTTAAAACTGAAACCTCAGCTGAGACATGATCCTTCGAAAAAGCCCATTTCTATATTTCAAAGACCATAATTCGCCTGTGTTGGCGTTTGGAACTCGAAGTGCTCCAGATAGATACAAGAAACTAATAGCAGCTAAAATTTCTAAGGTATTTGTTGAATTTCGTAGTTTCGTGATGCGCTTTCGAAGCATGTACCTGGAATATCTTAATATAGAGCATAATAATGTATTGCATTTGGTCGTTAAATAAAATTCGCATGCACAGTCTATAGAGACAGAAGTGAAAATATTGAAGAAATTGAGAAAAAAATTGTCGAAGAGAGGAAATTTAAATGAAAATGAAAATGAAGCAATTATTATAAATACACTGAAACTCCGGAAAAGAATTTGTAAGATATGTGATGAGGTTAATGGAACGAATGCGCAGCACATAGTTTCGAGTTAGAAATTATTCGTTTTATTAATTTCCTTGCTTATACGTGCTTATAAGTTTTAATTACCTAGGATGTTATTTCCAAACTTAGTGAACATGATTAAAAAAATATATAGTATAGCTCATTGGGTAAAATATTAGCAGAAAATAAACATGATTCAGTAAATCAGACTTCAAACATCAATGCAAAGACATTTGATACTTACTTTTACTTTTTCGTGTCCGAGTCCGTATTACAATTTGTCAGCCCAGTATCGGGCTACGTCCAGAGCATTATTCCTAGCAAGCCATAAATCTTCGAGGGAACATGAGCTTGGGCAGTTCTTGCAAACCAGGAGATGTTCCATAGTCTGTGTCGCCCCACAGTCGCATTTGACATCCTGTTCATTAATAATTCCCCATTTTGCGAGGTTCGTCTTTACAGGGGCAACTCCGGTTCTGAGACGGTTGAGGGATTTCCAGCTCTTCCAGTCCAGCCTAGAGCCTGCTGAGGGTTCTTGTTTTAAGGGGAAGACTTCTGGTGGGTCTATCGGTACTGTGCTCAGAAAGCCTCTGCGTGATTTTAATCGCCTCACCGGCTCGGGCGCTTCGTCATAAGCCTGCATGTCTCGTTAACTGCAGCATTGATAGATTTGACATGCACAGACCTATTCCACACCGGGCAAGCATACTCCGCTGTAGAGAAATATAGTGCTTCAGCCGTTGTTCTGATCACGGAGGGGTGGGCTCTCCATTTACTTCCCGTTAATTTCTTGAGGAGCTGGTTCCTAGACGATACCTTTTGTCGGGTCTTATGACAGTGGGATTTATACGTGAGGGATCGGTCCAGGGTTACTCCTAGATATTTCGGTTGGGGTGTGTGTTCTATAGTAAAGCCGTCCCGCTGGATCTGTAATTTTCTTGATTGGGTTTCAGGGAGTTTGCTTTATAGTAGGCTGCCATCCGTAGTAGGGCATTTTGTAATATCTCTTCAATAACCGGAAAGTTTTTCCCTTGAGCTGCGATGGCCAAGTCATCGGCGTAGAGGAAGTGCTCAGTGTCACCAGGAGTGGGTTGGTCACTGGTGTATATGTTAAACAATATTGAAAAAAGAACACTTCCCTGGGGGAGACCGTTTTTTTGTGTCCGCCATCTGCTCTTCTTGCCTTCTAGACTTGCATAGTACCTCCTATTTTGTAGTAAAGAATCGATTACTCTAGTTAACTCGTAATCCTTGGTGGTTTTATATATCTTGGAGAAGAGGGCCCTTTGGTTCACGATGTCATAGGCCGCTGATAAGTCTACAAAATCTACTCCGGTTATGTTTCTTTCCTCAAAGCCCCTCTCAATGTGTTCAGTCAAAGCTAGAACTTGCCCCGTGCATGACCTTTCTGGACGGAACCCTCCCTGTTGTGGAATTAGTTTTTGGTCCACACAATTCTGAATTTTGTTGAGTATTAGCCGTTCATAGAGTTTGTATAAGTGGCACAGGAGAGAGATAGGTCTATAGCTACTGGCGAGGATTGGGTCTTTGCCAGGTTTTAATAGTGCGATAACTTTTGATTTTCTCCAGGACTTGGGAATTTGCTTCGTCGAATAGCACCTATTAACTAATTGTAGGATCCACCGCTTTGTTTTATCTCCAAAATGCTTAATTTGCTCTACGCACATGTCGTCCACCCCTGCCGCCTTTCAATTTTTCAGACTGTGGATGGCCTCATTAAGGTCCTTAGTTGAAGCTTCGCCTTCCAGGTTTCTGTGGATTTTACATGCTCTACGTTTTGTATCAGTTTTTCCATTGATCAGCAGCTGGTGGGCGATCTGATTGGGCGTGACGTTACTGGGTTGTTTCGATTCCATTGGGTCCGCATTAAGTTTTTTCAGCAAGTTCCACGCAATTTTACTACTATGGGTAATATTTAGTTTTTCGATTGTCTCGACCCATTTTTCTTGTCGTGCACGACTAAGTTCTTTGAGAAGCAGGTTGCCTGACTCCACTGTTTGATCGCTAAGAGGGTCTTTCTCGTACGCATCTGTAATTGATCCAGAAGTTTTTTCGATTCGGTAGTTAGGCCTGGGATCTACTGTTGTCGACATCCTCTTGGAATTGTCTTTCTGGAAACGTATTTAACTTTTTCGACGAAGCACTCGTAGTTTTCAGGGGCAGGTTCCATTCCATCCGCTGCCTCATCCAAAATTCCGGCAAACACAGAACAGTTTGCCTTTCGGAAGTTAAAACGTCTTCTGAAAGGGATCGTTTGCAATGTTATGTCTGCATAGATGTTCAGACCAACCGGTCTATGTTGTGTTTTGGGCAGGGGATTATATACCATCTTGATGCATCTAGCCTCGAGGTTAGTGCTAGTGAAGCAAATACCTGGATTTGTGCCTCGTTTCAAAAATTTTACTGTGAAATGATGGTGGTAGTTTTGGGTCGTGAATGAGAGAAGATTTATTAGCATCTGCCCATTCTTCCACGAAGCTACCGTCGGTGTTGATCTCCGCGTACCCCCATGCGGTGCTATGGCTATTGAAATCACCCACAACGAAACAGTTCTCTCGATTCCCAAAGTTGGACGGTATGTCAAAGACAAACTCCTGACGAGGCGGCTTGTATACCGACGTTACAGTACATTGTCCAATTTGCACTGTAAGAATCTCTATGTTATTCACGTTTGTTGAGCTCACAGAGGTTATGTTCTGATCAGCTTTCACAAAGATTACGCTACCGTAATTTATGTGTGGCACCTCAATAGCCAGCTTCATTCCCGGTATTTTGGGCCGAGGTGAGTTGGCATCCCTATGTGTTTCCTGTATGCAAATAACATGGCACCTGGTGTTTCTGCAGAACTCTGAGAGCAAATCCTGCTTATTGTTAGTCAAACCCTCTATATTCACGCTTGCCATCGTCAGAGTTGGTTCTGAAAGGAACCGGTGGTGGAAGGATTAGCCGTCTCGAAGAAACGTTTCCAGGGGACGCCGGCAGTGGAATTATATCTAATAGTTTCTTTAAACGTTTGTATTTTCACTACTCGCGTGGAGGCACCTTCCATGTCCCCCCACTTTTGATAAATAAACATTTCCAGGTAGCAGCAGGTATTTAATTATGTAAGAAATTACGTAGAAAAATCTTAGCATTTCGTAATTCTAAAACCTTCAATATTTCTAAAACTTTTAAGTCTGATACATGACAATATTATACAAAAAATAGGCATAATGTAATAGAAATTTCAAAATCATTAAAAATGTGATATATTACTTTTAAATAAACAAAGTTGGCAAGTGCTTTGTTTTTTGAAATATCATGTATGCATTAACTAAAAAGCATGTGTAAAAGCAGATAAAATCAAGCAACTTTAGTTCGGAGAATTGTTTTCTAATTTTAAAAGTAATATATATTTCTATTCAAAAAATTATCTCGATCACCCTGCAGAAATTATGATGGCATGATATTTTAAAACTAGGGTTCGTGAATTTTAATATTTTTACAAAATGGAACAGCCCTATATATCAATTATTGTCTGATAAATTACTTTTTCAAGATTAAAGCTCTGCATACAATTATATAATCCCAGTATTTCAAAATACAAATATATGTAATATAAAAAGATTCCTCTTCGCTCACGTAATTATAACCATATATAGTAATATTAACATAGATGTCAAATACGGTTCAAAAAATATGACAAACCATTAACTTAAGCCTGCCAATTAAACAATGCGCTGTCAAAACAAAACATCAAATTAAATTGATCTAACGAGCTACTGCAATAACGAAATTCACATTGCGTAAACTGGAACAACTGCAAAAAGAATTTTATTTCGATAAAATTAGACAAAAAAAAACGTCGTTTATCCTGCGTTTTATTTCGTAATTTAAAACCGACCAACCGCTGGACAAATAAAATATAATACCGCCATTAATTTAACTAACAAAGTGCCAGGTCCACGAGGCCAAAATCCTGGAGAATATAAATTTTCGGCCAGACTTCTACAGAGTTTGACACATCGGTAAGGTGGAGGGCATGTTTTTCAGTAAAAGCTTTTAATGGTGTGATAATTGTATGGAAGGGGGTGCCTTTCGGCGCCATAAATCTCTATAAGAACAACATTTAAATGGAAAGCAACCGAAAAAAATGTATAGTGCCTTCGAATATCGATCAATGCCAACACGAAACACCCAAGGGCCAGTTTGCGTATTCATATGAAGAAGAAAATAGAAAGTCTTGAAATGTAATATAAAATTTTTAGCTAGTATGGCATATTTTATATTAATGATATGAATAGGAAATAAAATCAATCAACCCTTCTAATTTTACCCATCTTAGAGAAAATAATACAATTATAAAAATTTAAACACAAAAATTGAGAACAAACAAATCAAAGAAATGTATGAGATAGAAGTTCACAATCTCTAATAAATACGAATACAAAATTTAAATGGTTCTAGTAATTGCATAACAGCTAGAAAATAAACCAAGAACATGATTCATAATTCTCCTCTTTTGCTTTTAATCGTCGATGCATAAACTCGTCGGTATATTTAAGTCAAAGACATATAAAACCAATAGATAGAGCAGGTCATTCAAAAATTACCAAATGTTAAATGCCAGGAATATTAACGTGAAGCGGGGATAAAGTAATGAATAAAAATAATGAAGATGGCGGCCGATGCACATCAAACATTTTATTCATGTACCATTGCGATAAAAAAAAAGTAGTACAAAAATTAGTAGCCCCTAGTTGAGGTCCTGGTCTATAAGGATTTCGAGAAATTGATATCGTCGTTACTATGGAAATAACACAATGATATCACCTAACTTTTCAGGCGTTACAATGGATTCGCTGTTGACTTTATTATATAGGAGCTGAAATAGAAATATAATCAATATATTATCTTTAAAATTGTATACCTACCTATATTTTAAACATGGGCAAATTTCTCAAGCTTTTGAATAAAATAATAAAACATGTGTATAACAACTATAATTATATTTATATATTGAATATACAAAAACATCCAAGTCAACAAAAGCAAATAGGGGAAAACATATAAAATTACAACATTTTAACAAAAAATAAATAATTCTAAATATAACATTTAACCCAAACTATTACAAAGCAGCTTTTTAATATTTAGTCATTGCGCCGTTGTTTTCAATCGCCATTTGTAACCGACGCGGCATACTTAAGACTAAACTTCTTGTATACTCCTGGGTTATATTATCCCATGCCGTGTTTATCCCCTGGCGCAGTTCTTCTTCATTTCTTGGATGAAAGTCATGTTTATACATGAACTTGGTCATTTCTCCCCACACATTTTCCATTGGGTTGAAATCGGGGCTCTTTGAAGGCCATGGTAAAACTTGAATGTTATTTTGTCGAAAGCAATCTGTTATTATGCGGGCAGTATGGATGGGGGCATTATCTTGTTGAAAAATATAATTTTGACCAAATACGGCGCCAACTGATGGCACCATAACATTTTCCAAGATATTGCAATAAGTTGCAGCAGTCAGCCGTCCTTGCACAATTTGGCACACACCTGGACCCCTAGCGCTAATCCAACCCCAAACATTTACCGAAAAACGTCCGCTTTGATTTGTCTTGTGCGTATACCTTTCATCATATCTTGTGTTTGTTGGCCTATATACTCGGACCCTTCCATTGTTACAAGACTGGAATGTTTTCTCATCTGAAAAAACTACAGACTCCCACAGATGGTTTTGATATTCGTTTGCAAATTGTAGTCGCCTTTGTTTATTCAGTTCTGTTAAATTTATTTTGTTTGCAGAACACCTACATTTTAGTTCAGACCTCCGAATTCTTCTTCGAGCTGTAATTGAAGATCCCGGAAAATGCGTTTCTTCTTTAGCCTTAATAGCGGTCTCGAATGGGTTGTCCCTTAAATAATTAACCAAATCTGTATCTTCGTCTATGGTGGAAACTTTTGGGCGACCAGAACCTGGTTTTCTCACTATACTTCCATGCTCTCGAATTTTGGATTTAGCCAATAACACGGTTTTTTTGTTTACCCCTAATTCTCCAGCAATGTCCCTTATAGGAACCCCATCCCTTAATCGAGAAAATATGATCGACTTTTGCTCTGACGTTAACGGCATTTTTAAAAATTTAACTTGACATTGAGTTGTCAGTTTGAAAGAAAATAATGTCACGGCACATGGTGCCGTGATAATGTATTATAGACCAGGAGATTAAGTTGTATGTTGTTGTACTACTTTTTTTTGATCGCAATGGTACGGCCACAACGACGCGCCTGTTTCGCTCGAAGGCGCACCATAGGCGTAACATTTTAGGGGACACCTGTTTAAAGTCAGGTAACATTAAAATAAACCTGACAACAGAGAATAATAAGCCATTAAAAAAATTAAAATGACTAGACATAAAACATAGTTTATTAATATTGAAATATGTACATAACTAAAAGATAAATAAATAAAGTTAAAAGTTACAGTTCGGGAAAGAACCAATTTACGTTTAATTGATAACTGATTAGAGGATTTATTACAGATTGATTCTAGGGTGTCGTTGGCCGCCGTGCCGGTATACAAGGGAATAATATTAATTATATACTTCGCGCTCTTTTTGACGTAATGCCTGGGTTTTTTGGGTTACCTCATGATGAATATTATCTCAAAATGATGCACGATTTTCTTATTGAAGTTAAAAAGGCAATCATTTCAATTAAAAACAAACCTAACACCGGAGAGTCATGTTTGCAATACCCGGCTCCAGGAGTGGAGTTCGTGAGCGCCACCAGTTCTACCAGCTAAACTGGAAAAGCTCCGCCGGTGTTGTACGGGGTTGTTAGGCTCGTTTTATTATGCAAGAAAACACAATCTTAATTTATGGTTCAATCTATTGGCTCCTAGTTTTTTTTTTAATTCAAAATAGCAACAATCTTACAATGAAATTTTAAAGCAAAGGAATGACTAAGTATGAAGAATGAGTAAATATTAAGTAATTAATAATAATGGTACAATATGAAGATTGTACTTAGACCAACTCTGTTGATAAACTCGGTACACCTAAAAGCTCTAAACACTACAATCCGAAGTGATCACTTTGGTTTACGTAAGATTAATACATACGTATGTTTGAACTAGTAGCTACACTAATTATCAATGTAGCAATAATAATATTATCAATCAATAAACAGCCACAATAATTAAATCAATCGTCCAGATAAATGAATAAATAAAATTAATGAAAGCTATCTTAAAGCTTGGCCGTCACTGCTAGATTTGTATTTAAATAATTCGAACAATTATATCAATGGCCCGAAAAACAAAACAAAAGAATTAACAAAATCAATCAAGCTATATTAAGGCACGATCGACAGTGCTAAATTCATAATAATAGCACAAAACAAAAATAATAATAATCGGAACGATACCACGTTAGATCCGAAGGTCTGCGGCAGGAAAGGCTGCAAGCTCAGCAGTTGAGGTGAAAGTCACCTGCTCGAGAGGGAGAGTTCTCCGCCCAAAAAGGTGAGCGTGAGCCAAAGGTAGTGAAACCCGGTAGTGAAACCCGGTCGTGAAGCCTTATAATGGCTTCTGGTCCCGGTCGTAAAGCTTGCAGTGGAACCCGATAGCCCGTTAGTAAAACCCTAGAGCAGTACGAATATCCAAATAACTTGGTAGTGTCAAGCACTTATTAGGAACTCAACCATAGATCCCCTAGAAGAGAGAAAATAGGCCAATATTACTATTCAGGGCTACCAACCGAATATAACAAAAGTGGCCACATACCACGTGAAAAGATAAATATACAGTAAAAATTCCAAATATGAAACTCCTCAACTATTAGTAAGAATACTACAATATAACCTCTAAATCCACTGAAGTATAAGAAAGAAAAACAAACATTGACGATTGAATGAAATATGGGATAACCACGGGATAATATGTGAAGGATAGACCCTAAATCCCTAGAGCACTGTGAGAAGAAACAACAATGGGTAATCTATGCAAAGATCGACAAGTCTTAGAAGAAAATAAGCAACAGGTACTAATTTTTACTATTGAATAGAAAAAAAAGCGTCCGGACTATGTATGCATATCTGAAGTGAAACTTCTTAAACTTAAACGCCCCAGCCTTATACATATCGTAACGGATTTGGTTAAAAAGTAGTTTTCTTAAATATACCATTACTCATTAACAAATAAATAAAAAATATTCTTCATAAAAGTTTCGCTTATGTCTTGACAAGATAATAGAGCAAATCCCTATTTATTGCTTGTAAACTAACAAAGATATCACAATAAAATATCGTAACGGATTTTCGCCGCGGCCTATCGTCGTGTGTTGCGACCTTAAGATTTTACTCCCGGCGCGTAATGTAATAACTAACAATAATTCTCGAATTTACAGGTAAACAAGAAAGCAGCAGCAGTAAAGCAGTGACCCCAAAAAGTAAAAGCCATATCAGCCTGAGATTAGATGTGAAATTTTCTACCGAAAGTAGTATATGAATTTGTTGGATCTAACGAGGCTCAAAGGTAGGTGGTGTTTTGTCACTCAGTTGGTCGCGCGGGCTACAATAGTAGCCAATTTTAATTTTGACTAGTGTTACAATTAAAAATAGAAATAATACAAATTTTGTTTTAGTTAAATATGTTATATTAATACAGGAAATACAACATTAAAAAGAAATATTGATATTTGGGCTTTAGAAAACGAAATATAAAAAAATTGTTATTTCAACGCATACATTTTTTAATCTACT
>JAEQML010082871.1:0-10671 GCA_016904865.1 Pissodes strobi | reverse complement strand
GAGGTCGATTTTTACATAGTGCTCTATTTGTGTAAAGGATCTTAAAATGCGCATTATGCACTTACTATAAATGGTTGTAGATAATAGTTATTTATGCAACAAGTGTGTAAAGTGACCTTTTTTTATGAATGGGAGTGATACTTCCATGAATAAAAAAAGGGTACTTTACACATGAGTAACATACGAAATTTTTTCGACTACCGAAAATATTATTAAATTACTTTACGCACTATTGCGTAAAATATATTATTTTACGCACTGCCTTAAAAGTCAAAAATATGTCAGATTTACTTTACGCACTAGTGCGTAAAATAACTTATTTTACGCACTGCACATTAAAAAAGCCAATTTTACGAGCCTTAGAGAGTGCGTAAAGTGAGCACTTTACGCACGGTAGTAGAAAACATTTTAAATGGCACTCTGGATATATGACCCAACCTAATCTAACATATTTGGTACATAGCACACTAGTACTAGAATGAAAAAGTTCCAACCCAATAGCGGATAATTTGGAGCGACGGGAATCAGGAATTTAGAATTCTAGCAAAAAAGCAATATTTTGAGAAATTGGTATGTTAAGCATTTTTAATGATATTATTTGACCACATTTTTAATGGCGTTTGCAATTGAACAACTATTTAGAACTATTTAATTTTTTTTAGGAATCAATGAAAACACTTACTCTACTTTCAACATAATGAGTCTCCAGTTAATTTAACCGGACTAACTGGCTCATGACCAATACTTTTGTGAATCCATGCATGGACTGGGAAAAATGGTCGTTTTTGCAATCTTTATATTTAGCTATTGATGCAGTCTGGACACATTCTCTAAATATCGGAACAACGGCAACAGAAACACAATACAAAACAGCTGTAATAAACTTCGCGATTACCTAAAACATTTAGGCGCAAATTAAGGAGGTGTATTTCAATGAGTTTTTTTTAATAGTTATTGCTTTTATATATTCAATAAAGAGATTATTTAATAATTAAAAGCATTTTTTAATTATTTAAAATTTTATTTTGACTGTTTATGTTCCATTAATTTACGTAGGTAAGTGAAAAAGCAGCGCAGTCACGCGAAAGCAGGTTTTTTTTTGACACTATCATCGTTTTACTTGCTAAATTTTATGAACAGTTTGTTCGCTTAATGTTTGCCTATAGCTAAGCTAATTACAATATTTGTACAAGTATCTCTATCGATTTGGAGATTGCTCGACCTCACCCGAGACAACATGTAGTAAACGTGTAAAGCTAAGGATGGTTCTCCTACTAGACGTATTACCTCACGCACCGGTTTAGTATCAAAAATGAGGTTTAATAAAAAAAGAGTTATAAATTGTGCATAATTTTCTTGGAATCTGGAAAATATTCCCAGAAGATTCTTTTCTTATTTATTAAAACCAATATTTTTGAAAACTAATACCTACGAATATTATTAACTCAATAAATCGACATTTTAAAGAATATACGTATTATTATATTAGGAATCTTTATTTATTAGACTTTAACGTCTGATCATTTCTCTTCTTAAAAAACCCGCATGTGCTTAAGACCACAGGACAGAAGTGAAAACTTCAACAAGTGAGTACGGGGAGTGACGCCCCCGCCATTCCGAGTTGCCATGGGATATGGCCCATCAAATCCCTTCGTCCTCCCCCAAGCTGGAGAACACCAAAGTACAAAGTCTGGGGCTGATCAATGACAGTTTGTGACAAGAGGGGCTGCATTGTATTGGCTGGCAGGAACATCAAACTGGTGAGAGCAGTTTGATTACGGAGAGTGACGCCCCCACCATTCCGAGTTGCCACGGGATGTGGCCCATCAAATCCCATCGTCCTCCTCCAGGCTGGAGAACACCAAAGTACAAAGTCTGGAGCTGATCACTGGGGAGTGATCCAACAAACCCCATTTTTACCCCTGTCAGACTAGGGACCGCCGAAGGAATGAGTCTGAGGCCGATGCTTCGAGTGGAAGCGGCCCTTGGTGGTAGATGCATAAGCCTACTCGCATCGCCCGGGGAAAGACCACCCCACCAGAATTGGGACGCGCTAAGTGGTTTTCCCAAATCACGTTCCGCTTCCGCGCTGGTGGTCCCGGGTTCCACAGTAGGAATATATGGACATGATGGTGCTTCCAGGATCAAAATATTCCGGAAGTAAACTCCCCGGCCATTCGAATCTCCGGGCGCTGGGTGGCCCTGGGAGCCCTTCATTCCGCATTTCACAGACAGCAAAGATACCGAACCGATTTAGAATTGATTTCCGCAACATAAGAGGCCTAAATACAAACATAAATTCGGTACACCAACGTCTACAAGCAAATAGACCACACATATTAGCCCTTACAGAAACACAAGTATGTTGTACAACAACAAAACTACCTCTATCCTGGTTACGACTTACATACCCGATTTAGATATAAGTTCGTAATATGCATTTTTGTCCGAAGCGACCTTTCATGTTACCGTGAGGAAACACTCGAACCGAACAACCTTGACGTCATGTGGCTCAAGTTCACCGCCAAGGGATTAACCAAGTTTATAGGTTGTCTCTATCGCCCTCCGAGCGATAGAGCCTACCAAACCTTTTCTCAACACTAGCTACCACTTTTGACTCAATACAGGTCGATCACCCCAGTTCAGAAATAATCGTTCTGGAAGACTTCAATGCCCACAACACCAACTGGCTCAAACATCACAACAAGACCGACAACGAAGGTAGAGAAGCTGAAGCATTTGCCATCAGCTGCGGGCTTACTCAACTTGTAGACGAACCAACTCGAATCTGAAAGAGCGACGAATTCGCCGCCCTCCTGGATCTTTTTCTGACCACCAATCCTGACCAGTACAAGGTTACAGTTGGTCCGCCATTAGGTACCTTCGACCACAAACGTATTACAACGGTTTGTGAATTGCCACTCATACAGAAGGATCCACCATTGCCTCGCAAAATCTGGCAGTACAATTTTGCAAACTGGGACGATCTAAGGCAGTTCTACCTAGATTTTCCTTGGCTCGACGTCTGCCTTGCCACTGACGACCCGTCAGACTGCTGCGAAGAGATCATGCAAGTAATCTTCTCAGGAATGGAAGCATATATCCCAAATTCCGTCAAGTTACCATCAAAAGGAAAGCCCTGGTTCGACAAAAGATGCGAAAGAGCTGTAGGAAGGAAACAGCAAGCCTATAAGTACTGGCAGCAAAATCAGACCGCTGAAAATCGCAATTATTTTATCGAAGCGAGAAACGAGTGCAAGCGTGTGATCGACGAAACTAAGGACAAACATAATCAAAGGATCAGGCATAAACTTTTGCAATGCCCCAGTGGTTCTAGGAATTTCTGGTCGGTAGCAAAGGCAGTAAGTAACAACTTTACAAAAACATCTCTCCCACCTTTGACGGACGAACGTGGCATCACGGCGACTACAGCCAAGGAAAAAGCAAACATGCTCGCCAAAATGTTTTGATCGCACTCTACCTTGGACGTGCCCCAAGGCGAGACTCTCTCCACTATACCGAACAGCAACACCACCATGGCAGAAGTTAAGTTTTCTCATCGTGATATTCGCAACATCCTTAAAGAACTAGATACGCAAAAAGCATCAGGACCGGACGGAATATCTACCATCGTGCTAAAGAACTGCGCCAACGAACTAACACCCGTTTTTTCCAGACTTTTTTCAATTTCTTACAGAAAAGGGATTTACCCATCCTCTTGGAAAGTCGCTCGAGCACAACCTGTTCCAAAAAAAGGCAGGAAAACCACGCCCTCAAACTATCGCCCAATTGCCTTGCTTTCATTAATCTCCAAAGTCATGGAACGTGTAGTCAACCAGCTACTACTCAAGTACCTCGAGAGCAACATAATAATCAGCGATAATCAATACGGCTTTCACAAAGAGAGATCGACAGGAGATATATTGGCCTATGTCACTCATATATGGAGTAGGGCAATTGAAAACTACGAAGAGTCTCGAGCGATTGCGTTGGATATTTCAAAGGCATTCGACAGAGTTTGGCATGACGGACTGCTCAACAAACTGCCGTCCTTGGGACTGCCCGCCTCTTTTTGCAGCTGGCTGACCAGTTTCCTTAAGAACCGATCCCTACACGTTGCAGTCGATGGACACATCTCGGACACATTCACCATCAACGCGGGCGTGCGTCAGGGCGCAATACTTTCACCAACTCTGTTCCTTATCTATATTAATGACCTGCTGATCGAAACGAATAATCCTGTTTACAGTTTTGCAGATGACAGTTCCCTTGTCTCCCACTTTAGATCAGAAAAACTCTTACAAGCGACTGAGACTCATCACCGCAGACAGGAGCAGATTACAGCAATTAATCAAGATCTGGAGAAAGTTCAAACTTAGGGCGACCGAAATTTGGTCCAGTTCAATGCAGCAAAGACCCAAGCAGCAACGTTTACTAAGAGGGGCAATACAGCAGGCCCTGACATCATTATGGCAGGATCGACCATTCCTTCATCATCGTCAATCGGGCTGCTGGGTGTCTCGGTCAACAGCAATATGTCATGGCATGACCATGTTGCTCACATCGCAAAATCAGCCTCCCAGAAGCTTGGTGCGCTATTTCGCAACAAAAAACTCTATACACCGCAGCAGTTGCTTTTGCTGCACAAGGCGCAAATAAGACTGTCCTTAGAATATTGCTCACATATCTGGGGTGCCGCACCAGAGCATACCCTAAAGCTGCTGGATTCCATTCAGAAGAGGGCTGTGCGTCTTGTCGGCGATCCGGAGTTGACCCGGAATCTGGATAGTCTGGAACATGTGGCCGAGATGTCTCTGTTTTACAGATACTTTCACGGCAGATGTTCCCTGGATTTGGCCCGCATAATCCCGCCCCTGTCAACTCCTGTCAGACAGTCCCGACAGACGGCAGGAGCGTACAACTAGAAACACCTAGAACATCGCTTTAACAGAACTCCTTTGTCTGGCGCACTGCATCACTGTGGAACTCACTTCCAGGACATCTGTTTCCCACTAATTACAACCTACAAATGTTCAAGAACCGTGTCAATCAACATCTTTGCACATACACCGCTCGTCGAGCGCCATAGGATCTCCCTTTAGTGTGTGTGCCACTGCCATAAAAAAAAACACCGAAGGTGGAGGACTCTTTTTTTCAAAATATGAAAATGACCGAATGCAGTTTTTCTAAGACAACACGCTCCAATGCAAAATTATCTGGTTATTTTGATGCACGAGTGTAATTCGGGGAAATATTTCCCGAATAAGGACAGGTATTAAAAAATGCATTTTTATTCTTTTTTTAATACAAAAACGTACATGTAACTGTAAACAAAATAAAGAGACGCAAAAATACTATTTTCTACTACCGTGCGTAAAGTACTCACTTTACGCACTCTCTAAGATTCGTAAAATAGGCTTTTTAATGTGCAGTGCGTAAAATAAGTTATTTTACGCACTAGTGCGTAAAGTAATTTAATAATATTTTAATTTTTTCATATATTTTTCGGTAGTAGAAAAAATTTTGTATGCTACGCATGTGTAAAGTACCCCTTTTTATTAGTGGGATATTCCCATTTATAAAAAAATGATCTCTTTACACACTTGTTGCATAAATAACTATTTTTTTAATCTGAAACGAGACATTTTAAAAATATATTTGAACTTTGACGTATTTTATAAATTGTCCTTGTCATCGTAAATTTACAATGGAATTACCATAGATACCTACAATGCAATTATCGCCGTGCTCTTTCGGTTTCTACAGTGCAATTCTAATAGAATTTTTAATACATGAGGGAAATATTCGGAAGTAATTGCACAAGTGCATCAAAATTGCCGACAATTTTGCATGACAGTGTGTTGTCTAAAAACTGCATAAGTTCATTTTCATATTTTGAAGAAAGACCCCTACACCGAAGGTCGAGGACTCTTTTATAAAATATGACAATGACCAAATGCAGTTTTTCTAAGACAACACAGACATTTTAAAAATATGTTTTGACTTTGACCTAATTTATAAATTTTCCCTGTCATCGTAAGTTTACAATGGAATTACCATAGATACGTACGATGCAATTATCGCCGTGCTCTTTCGGTTTCTACAGTGCAATTATCGCTGTAATTTTCCGAGAATTGCACTCCTCTAATGGGATTTTTTATACATGAGGGAAATATTCACTTTAGTTGTATTTATTAGTCGAAAATCATCATAAATAAAGTTAAGTTACCTGACGCACCAACAAAAGCTGATATTAATCAGTGAACTGTTCAGTTAAACCCTAATGTATCTTCAGGAATTGTAGTAGGACCTTTTGCTCCTTCTTTGCTTCTTTAAAGAACGCAAATGCACATTCACTTAACAACGGAACTATTAGGCTGCGTTTAAATTATTAAACCCAACCCTTATCTTGAGGCGTCAAAGGGAACACCTATTTTGATATGTGATTCCTACACTGGCTTCATATCGTTATTTGATATGGAATAGCAAAATTATATTTGTTTTAAAGATATAATTGCTTAATAGCTCAATCAGCTGGGATTTATTATTTACAATCTCCATTATTAGCTTAATACAAATTATGGCGTTCAGGTATTTTCTGCTATTGCCAATAAAAGAGTCACTGCGAAAAACAACGTAACAGAAGTTTATTTGTTTACCATTTTTATTGTTTTTCTCCGCCAAGTTGTATATTTAATGTTATCTTTTTACAATACCTTTTGTGTACCTAGTGGGTACGACCCTGGAGCAAAACTATATACAGACTTTATAGTTATAGGTACTTATATATACCTATATAAAAGCTCTTTACAAAATCTTACCACAAATTTCTGAGGTCAAAATAAGCCGATTTAAAGCCACTTGCCTTAGTTTCCGAGATACAGGGGTAAAGTTAAAAAATAACCCATTTTCTTAACGTATCACTTTTTTTGGATGTGAAACCCGAATATGGACCTTTCACTGTGGCCGTTAGAGGGCGCTCCACACTGCACTTCTGATGGTTTAAAATGGCCATAACATTTTTCTCAGTGTAGTTTTTACTTTTTTATTAAGGAAATAGTTTCTTGAACATTTTTAGGCAACTCTTGTTAAAATCCGCTAAAATAAGCCATTTTCGAGATATTTTTAGTTTTTAATGTTCGATGCCGCACCGGGATATTTAAATTATGTATTTCCAATAAAAAGAAATTGACTGTTGTTTTTGAGGATGAAATTTGGTCTTTGAATAAGCAATGAAAATGGAATCTCTTAATTTTTAAAATGGTGTTCCCGTTAAACACTAATTGGCGCATCTTTACTACCTTTTAAACTGCTTCATATCTGTTACGATTTTCGAGGTTCCCATACATGGACTCAAATTTGTGACACCCTGTATATCCCGTATATGCTAACTAAATGTTCTTTCGAAGCACCTGTGATTTTTCCCACGCTGAATGTCGATTTTGTTGCTGCTACGACCGTCTGAATCGATAGCCTGCAACTGCGCTCATTGGCCACATTCGGTCCTTTCCCACGGCTTTCCGCAATGGCGGACTTTCTCATGGAGATAATGGATATTTTATTTCACGAAATGTTCTCAAGTATTAAAAGTTTAGTATGGATAGCAGATATTATAAACACGAGTTTTCATAATTTTTCACTAACATAAATGTTAAATTAATTGACTGATTTGATTCTTATTCTTCTCTGCATACCTAACGACGATCGGATATAAACAATAATTAACATTACTTTTAACAAGAACATAAACACAAACAAATAATGGATACCTCCTACGCTTATCGAGCGCCTCAATTATTAACTCCTTCAAATTGTTCTCCTTAAACCAGAACCTAATTACACCCTATAGAACGTGTTAGTAAATTAAAGCAGAAATTCAAAAACCGTCGCTCTTCTCTAGGAATAAGAACTGTTCTCCTCCTTCACGAAGTTTCAAGTGACAAACAATGACGATTCTATATGCCTGACAGGCAAAATATACACAAAAGTCTAGGGAACACACAGGAGGATCTCCGAAAATTTCTTCCGTATTCCAGATTAAGCGAAAATAATCGAGACTAAATTTAACTACACTGAAAAACAATTTGCTTGGCTCAAATCCGAACGCACTTGAAACAATTGCGCGATGCATTTGATATATGCCAAATGCATGGCTCAATTGATGCAAATTCAGGACACATTTGGGATAAACGCCTAAAATTCCTTGTTCAAAAAGGGTATGTTCTTGTCATAAAAGCACAGCGAGTTGTATGATTTTATGCCAAAGTTTCAACTCTGTCTTCAAAGTCCATTATGATTTTTTAATAAAGCACTGCGAATTTGCGACAAAAGCACTGCGAATTTGCAACAAAAGTATTATAAATTTGCTAAAAAACACTGCGAGTTTGCTACCAAAGCACTTCGAATTTGGGACAAAAGTATTGCGAATTTGCTACAAAAGCTCTGCGCATATGCGACAAAAGTATTGCGAATTTGCAACAAAAAGTCACGTCGAATTTCTCCTAAAAGCATGCGAGTTTATATGTACAGGGCGATAAGTTATATGTACCCCTCAAAAACTATTTTACAACTTTTTAAGCCGACTAGCAAATAAGTTTTTGGGTAGGTCCACATATAACTGATCGCCTTGTACAGACAAGCTCGCATGTTTTTAGGAGAAATTCGCCATGACTTTATTTCACATCGCCCTATATACTTCTCAAGATATTCGATTTTAGAGTAACTTACCCAAATAGCACAAATCAATTATAACGTTAAAAAAGTGTTGATATCAAAAAGTCTCTGGAAAAATATATGACCTAAATCAAAGAATATTATAGTACACAATAGAAAACTCATCCCATGTTAAAAATTTGTATCTCCTATGGAAGCAGACTTTTCGAGCCTGCTTCCATCGAGCGAGTCTCGCCGTAAAAGCGACCGCGTGCCCGGCCACGTTGCCAAATTTGTGCGCTTGAAATTTGCCCGGCGCAGCGTCAAAGATAATAGATAATTCTACTATAATAGGAAAATATTGTTGGTCGTGTCGTGTGTCGTGTCGTGTTGTCACGCAGTAGCGACTTGACTTGGGTAGCAAGCGTGCAGGAGTAGGCGAAAAGCAGTTTTCATTTACGTATACCTAAAATAATTATTATTGAGATTTTGAGATATTAAATTCTAATCTAGGTATGGCTTCAAATGCTGACCATTTATGCCAATATTTAACATTTTACCACTGTATAATATGATTGACAATGGGTGATATGCATAAAATTTAGGCAAATGCTTTTACTTAATTTTTTTGAAATAAACATACAAATTACGAACTTCCAACAAGGATAGGTAAAGAGCAAAAGCAAATGCTTTATTTTATTCATTATTGTCAAAGATATAGAAATAAAGGTTATTTTTGTTCAACAATAATAATTATAGACATCGTTGCCAAACAACGTCATCTTAAAGTTATGAGACTTTATGACACTCGCCTACGGCTCGTGTCACCAGACTGTCTCATTCGTGTGGAAAGTCTTATTTTCAGCACTTGTTGCACAATATACTATATTATGGGTGCTAAGATTTACGCGCATCATTGTAAAAAGTATATAATTTGGCGATTTCAGGTTGGCCAACACATTTTTTTCATGACACACTGGGGAGGACTTTAATATGGGAACGGAATGCACAAGGTGTCCGGGAAAATGTGAGAAATCTCCCGGGTTCAAATAGAACACGAAAAAATAACGTGACAACTGACAAGTTCCTATATTTTTTCCCCTCCCTACGGAGATATGAGCCCCTAAATGACGCCGCTGGATACCGTTTTTTCTTGAATAACCTCCAAAGTACTTGACATAAATTAATAAAAATTTAGTATAAAGGTCACTAATAAGAACTCCTTAAAATAGTTGCAACATATTTAGCTTCTTTGGTTTACCAGGGGCGGACAAAATTTAACACCCTAGTGCTTATTTTTTTTAACACCCTGTATGATAAAGACCCAAAAAAATGTTTGGATAGCTTGAACTTTAAGCTATAAAAAGGTATTCCCGTTCAAGAGCGATAAAATAAACCGTTTTTGAGTTGTTATCCAAAAAAAATAAGAAATCCGAAGAAATCAGTCGATTTTCTTAATAAAAAATAAAACATTAATTTCTTTATCAGTTTTTTTACTCGAAAACGATTTTATCGATATTGAACAAGAATACTTTTTCTATAGCTTAAGGTTCATGCTACCCACAAATATTTTTTGTGTTAAGAATATACGCATTAAGCTGTAAACCTGAGTCCGCCCTGGTAAATTAAAAAAGCTAAATATCTTTTAACAGCCCTATTTTAAGGGGTCCATACTAGTGTTATCATATTAAATTTTTATTAACTTACCTACATCAAGTACTTTAAAAGTTATTCAAGAAAAACCTAAAACCAGCGGCGTCCTTTGAGAGCCCATATCTCCGTAGGGATGGCCGGTAGGAAAAAAATTATAGAAACTTGTCATGTTATTTTTTCGTGTTCTATCTGAACCCGCGAGATTTCCCAGATTTTCTAAGACACCCTAACTATTTTTTAGACCCCAGTGAAATATTTCTTTATGTTGGTAATATTCGGTGATTAAACGCGAGTGTAATTCATTAAGTTTAATGTTATTAAAAAAGTACCATATATTGACTGCTTAATTTCTTCTATTTCTGCCCT
>JAEQML010082870.1:0-10671 GCA_016904865.1 Pissodes strobi | reverse complement strand
GAACGATGGCCAACCGTCGCCTTTTTTACAACACTAGGCTGGTACGATAGCTAGACGGATTGTTTGACCTAGGTAGGACGCACAGGGGGTTCAATGGGGCCTAAGTGCCGTGGCCTTTCAAGACCACCCTCACACCATTTCCAGATTCCAGATTAGGGACAATATTACAAAAGAAAAGACTCGTGCAATATTGGTGAATTTCCTACATAACCCCAGGCGCAATGATATTTTTAATGCAAAAAATCGAAAAAAGAGGACCTGACAAAAATTAGGTATTCATTGCCAATGTATGTTAAAAGAAAATACGAAAATACCAAAGTATGGTGAGCTAATGGGCAGACTGTTTTGTGGAGTGATGCGGAAAACAGGAAGAATATTATTTACTTCTGATTCTTAATCAGTTGATCACGACTTTGTCGAAGTAATAGGACTGAAACAGTATCGGTTTATATTTTGTTATTTGCGATATTTGACCTTATAGTTTTTTAGTTCATTGTTACTCTAATGAATGTTTGAATATAGTCAGGTCATTAAATTTTATAATAAAATAAATCGGCATAGAAGTACGATACATTTTACGCTTTTATGATTATATTCGATTTTTGGTCTACTTGGGCCTGGTCTCTGATGGCTGTGGTGAACTATTAATAATTAAGGATCCAATAACCTAAACAGCACTACTTAATTAACTAATATCTTCCTTTTTTTGTTGTCAATTGCTCAGCCAGTTAACTACGGTCATTGGTGAATGAACACTGCAATAATTTATTATTTCATTTATTTATTTTCCGTTTTGATATAAATAATGAGCACGTGGCTTAGTACTTTTACGACCTTATTTCTATTCTTGTGACGCAGTTGCTCATAACCACCTTACATCATTTTAGTTAATCTTATATATTAACTTCAACATTTAGTTACAATCTAATTGTTATTAGGCTGGCCTGAGCCATGAGACACTATCCAACCGACTAGGAATGGGTTAGTTTGTTGTTAGTCGATCTTTGATTTATGAATATTTAGTTCTGACATAAGTGAGTTCGGATCTCTGATGACGTCATCGCTCGTAGTCATCGTTCCATCGATAAAAATCGAAGATGGATATTTTTCAAAGGTCACCCATTGCGTTTGGCAGAGTCAGTGTCCGTTGGTGTTTTTTTTTAATATATTGTGTGGATCTTCCAGTCGACCTCATCTGAGTCTCAAGTGGCGCCTTTGATGTTTTCTTGATTTGGTGCCTGGACTCATTCCGTAACTAGGATTTTCTCTGTTTTCATCGCAGGTGAGTTGCTTTTTGATTTTTTGGCTATCGTCATTTTGTGCCCCACATGGATAGTTGCTAATTCCTTTCTAATAGACATTGCAGAGGTTCTATCTCGTTTACCTTTTGAGGCAGCCGAGGTTATTTTAGCGTTAAGCAGATAAAAATCATCCTCAGGTAAAATATTGATTTTTCTTTGCCTGTAAACGCTCCTGGCTTTGGATTTTAAGCAAACGCCTTGAATTGAGCACGTCGTAGAAATAGACAGGATTACATTGAAGACTAGAATCGCTCAAACGATGAACTCCAAGAAGGAGCGCAATGATGTCTAATAAGACTTAAGTAATGATGGTATCAGCATTACAAATTTTATCATTGTGAGGAACGACGCAATGGTCGGGGTGGTGGGAATGGCTTTTATGCAAAAAGCGGTTTAAAACATTTCGTTCTGGATCTTGGTAACTCTATGGTCACTTGTATTTTGTTTCTGTCTGGGTGCACTATACTACTATACATACTCCCTAACTCAGGTTTGCGTTAGTGTTTGGCCTATTTGGAGGATTCATTGGCAGTGTTTTACCTGAATATGATTTTATTGCATTTAGGGGCGAATTTAATGTAGATAGGTATATTTAAATGTTGATAAACCAAGTTATATATATATCTCTAAGTAACCGATTAAGTAAATATGGTTTAAAACAGCGAACAGTGCTCCCATGAATCGTTTACAAAATGTATGTTGTGTCGCTTTTACAATTTATATTCCTTCCAAATAACCTGCTTTCATAATGGTCGTTCAAAATCGTAAAGGCATTTATCAAAATTGGTGTAACGGTTTTAAATTTCGCTTTGAAGATGATGGTCAAAATAGTATTGGCTTCAATTAACAAACAGTTTAGCTAAGAGTAAATAAATAGTTTATGAGAGGTTATTTATTACGTCTAAAAAATAATGTTTGCTTCGTAAATTAGATGATACTTATACAACAATGTTGGCAATAATACCAATGCGTAGTTTTTGGCTAGTTATTTAGTAAAATCTACAAATTATAACCATAAATATATTTAAACTGCCTACGTGTGTTGCTTAATATCAGGTTTTTAAGAAAATTTTCAGAAATGATTATAATTCAGAACAAATCAATTAATCCTGATTATAGGTGCAAAATTTACATCTTATAACCATGCTCGAAACCGAAACCTGTTATTGAAATTCAGATCTTGTTCGTATACTTTGAAGTTTTGAAACTGCAAATATTATTTTGTGGAAATCCAAACGAAACTGGTTTTCTTTTGGATGTATTATTTATTAAAGGTTCTTTGATCTTTAATTGCTATTGCTATTTCGAAATAGAATCATTTTGATAAAACTGGTGTTCTTAAAATATTACGTTTTTACTTGTTTGTAAGGATACTAAGAACGAGCACTTATTGTTACTATTAATATAATACGTTCTACAAAAATTAATGTGAGCAAGCATAATTTTAAAATCAGAAGATATACAATTTGGTGATTTAGTGAAAACATGTATTTTCTGGGAAACGCTTCCCAGTCTGGTTCTCAGTAATGTCAGGAATAAATATAAAACAAGTGGAAATGTGAAAAATATACTATATAAAAGACCCTAAAGCGTTCACAGACCCCACCGTCTTATTTACCTAAAATTTATAAATATTTTGTACACTTATTTATATAACTTAGCTTTATGATCTACTCAATTAGTGAGATAAAGTGTATGAAAATGTAATCCTATACTACACAAGCGAACTATCGTTTCAGGCAAAAAAATATTCACTATAATGAATGGTGCTCCATAATATGTTATAGCGTTAAAACATGAAATTTGAGCCCAGAAAAAAGTAATTAAAAGCACCTTGGACAAATTTTATTATACATTTCGTTAAACTTTGCGCGGTCATCCAGGGCCAGAAATTTAAAATTATGTGCATGTGGATGCAAGAAAAAAACACAATATGCAAAATACCACTTAGCTGGGAAAGCCAAGGCTGATACTTGTACTTTGAAACAAATAAGTGAAATACCATTCTTAATAATAATAATAATAATAATAACAATAAGCTCTTTATTTCCAACAAGCAAACCCCAATCACAGGAAATTCACATACAAATTAAGAACAAGTAATTCACACAAATATTTTTATACAAAAGTAATAAAATATGAAATAAATAATAGTTATAAATACAATAAACCAGCAAACTAAACTAAGGTTAAAAATAAGGAGTGTAGAGGAACGAAACCGATCAAGAACTGTACGAATAACGCAAAGTAAGTTACGGAAACTAAAACAAAAATAATAAGCCAAAATAAGAAGTAACAAAGGGGAAAGGAATTAAAACAAGAGAAATTCAGATGAAAAAGTGAAGATGAAGAATGTGGAGATACAGTTAAGGTGGGAAACCAGGCGCTCCACGCAGGTGCTTCAGGACGTTAGACAAGCTGCTGGTATGTATATCACAGGCGTTTAATACAAGATTGAAATTTTTGCACATATTGTGAATAGGGCTCTGGTACAGAATCTTAGATCTGGCCAACCTCAGGGTGAAACGTGGGTTGCTGTTTAGCTCCTAAACGCGGTACATGGAATGGTATACTTTTCAAAAGAAAGGGACAATCGATCATATCATGGAGAAGCTTATAAAGGAATGCCATCGATTGTGAGTCAGTCTCTGCGCACAGACAGTGACAGTTCCCCGAATCTGGGCAACAAAAAGTTATGATCAAACCCTCTGTCTGGGTAGATACCGTCCTCTTTGAACACAAGATACTTGAGAAATCGCCTCTCCATCGAATCAATGTGGCAATCATACGGACAACATACAAGTGACCCATAATCCAGCCTTGTCCTAACGACGGAGTAATAAAGCAGTTTGATGACAAAGATGTTGGTAAACTGTTTACAATTTCTAATCAGGAAGCCCAACATTCGTGACGCACCAGCCACCATCTGCTCTATATGAGGAATAAATTTAAATTTCTCGTCACACACTATGCCAAGATCCCTAACAGGTGACGATCTATCCAAGACAGTGCCGCTAATGGAATAGTTGAAGACTATGCGACTTTTTATTCTATGATAGTTAATGACACTACATTTTGGGACGTTCAGATCAAGTCTGCTGGTTGCGCACCACTCGCTAACAGAGTCAACATTAGTCTGCAAAAGGAGACAGTCAATGCGGTTGATGATTTTAAGATCGTCAGCGTAGGCCAGCTTGAAACAGTCAATCTTGCGAATGAAATCGTCAACAAATATATTGAATAGAAGGAGCCCAAGGTTGGAGCCCTGAGGTACTCCCGAGGTTCGGATAAATGTGTCAGATCTAAAGCCCTCAATTTCGACAAACTACCTTCGATCCAAAAGATATGATTTTAGGAGTGCGATGAGACTGTCTGAAAAACCAAATAGACTGTATGTGTTTTGTTTAATAATGATCAATTTGATCAAACGCTCTGCAGAAGTCGGTGTAGATTACGTCGACTTGGCTCTTATCATTGAAAGCCTCGCAGACACACAGCTGTAACAGATTAGAGATACCCGACCTTTTTGAGAAAAATCCGTGTTGCTCGACGGAAAGCCTGCTTTTAATCTTGGAGAGGATAAATTTGTGCAGGATAATCTCGAATATTTTGGAGAAGTTACATAGGATGGAAATAGTGCGATAATTCTCAATAACTGTTGGATCGCCCTTCTTATAAATGGGACAGACCCTTGCCACCTTCCAGGTTTCGGGAAACATGCCCAGTTCCAGGATCAGATTGAAGATATGACACAGTGGCCCGCACGAAGCAAAAGAATGGGTTAGATGGTCATCCAAAAGAAAGGTGATAACAGTTTTCCACCTGCATGTGTAAGATGGGACATCGAAATATGCAAACCTGTTGTTTAGTGACCACCTTCTGAACACTTAAAGTGAACATAAAAATAAAACACTTAGTACAAATAAATCTAGTTCATTCCACTGCTTTTAACAAATTATTCAAGGTAAGTTTACACAATCTAGAATAAAATTTTTGAATATTCCTGAATAAACTGAAAATAGCTCGTATAACGAGAGGAGAATACTGAATCTTTTCCGAAAAGTTCGACACAATGTTAAACAAGAATGTTTTAGTATTTTCCTGAAGAAGCTGAAAATAGTTCGAATAACGAGAGGATATCCACTAAATCCTTTTTTGGATAAGTTCTTTACAATCCCCACAGGTAAACTGTTGAAATGCGATGATTTCTCTCAGAAAATAGATTTTTGTACAATACAATTTGAATGTCAGATAACGAGAGATGAATACTGAATCATTCTCGTTAAAATATATGAAAGTAAATTGATGAACCTCGATGATGATATTTTGGAAGCATTCGTTACAATGTCTACAAATGAATTTTTGAAACAAGCACTTTTGAATACTTTCTTGAAGAAACTGAAAATAGAACATGAAAGGAATGGATACTGAATAATAATTTTCTGGAGAAGTTCATGACAGTATTTACCGAGGTATTTACACATGAATTTATGAAGTTCAATGATTTCTCACAGAAAGCACTTTTACTCAAGAAATTTTCTTGAAGAAAATGACATACAAATTGATTAACCAAAATCGAGCACGATTTAATGGCCAAAATTGCTAAATGAAGTTAATCCCTCGCGGTACCAATGTTGACTTTCTCAGATAATCCAAAAACGTACGAATAGAAGATGTTCCGTTAAAACATGACAGAGGTGAAACTTCAAAGAACATCCAACAGTGTATAAGAAATAACATTTATCGGCGCTAGAACGACCCAAAATCGTCCTCTTTTTCAAAATTATACACGCTCAAAAAAGTACTGGCCATTTTTCAATTTTCAACAGAGTTCAGTCGGAAGACCGTCCAAAAGAAACTAGTCCAGAAAATGTCATCAAAATTAATTAATCTGTTCTGAAAAATCGCACATGTGACGTAATAACTCGCAGCCGTTTTCGAGAAAATAATGACCAAAGTAAAAAACACTCGAATTAGCGTTTCATGAGGCGTGACATGACGGCTCAGTTTCATTTACTACCCAGGAAAAAGTGTGCTAAACGTGCGTAAAGAAGTTTTCACTTCAAAAAACTAGGTTTAAGTTGAGGAAACTGCTGTATAGTGCATGTAGCAGATTCCATGGATGGGACAACTCCTTTCATGCATGAAAGAACACTATTTTATATCTTTTGGGCACATGAGATACTGGTGTCAAAGCAGAACAATGACTATTAAAGTTCTCGTCCCTTTACTTCCCGCATTTCTGGAGCGATTTGTTTCTTATGTTTTCTCATTATCCCAATAATGGTCAGTTTATCATGATCGTCTAGAAGTTCGTCTGCTAATCCTACGGAGGTGAATCAATTGTTATGCTTTGGTTGCTGTCATGGACAGATTTGATCAATTCTTTCATATAATAGTCTCACTGACAATGACAACCGGTTTGTTTCTGTTGATTTTATCAGATAAAGGCTGTCGTAAGTCGTACACTTCGAGGAAGAGTCGCAAACCATCACAATTTATATCTCGTACTTTGAAGGATGGACAGATTTGAAAAATTCTTTCATGTAATAGTCTGACTGACAATAGCAACCCGTTTGATTCCATTGATTTTATCAGATAAAGGCTGGCGTAAACCATATACTTCGAGGAAGAGTCGCAAATTATCAACAATTTTTATGTCGTATTTCGAAGGTTTTCTGGGAAAATACAACCTAAAAGATGTTCATCTGATACATGATGTCAAATGATCCGCGATATTGTAGGATCAAGCATCTATTTCGCAATGGCAAGACAATTATTGCCTTTCTTTACAGCCGACATAGCCATAGCCAGAATGGCGGTCAAAAACGATGTATTATCTAAATAGTATCTGGATTGCTTGGTAACTCCTTCATTGGTGTGCCGAACAATTGTGAGAAAAAATTAAGGAAATATTCTTTTAGACCTTTGCGGAATTTTGGTAGACCATTTATGTCAATTTTTCCCTTTGAAACACATAGATCTTGATGCTATCTCCCAACGCATCCTTTCTTTTTCTTGGGCCGCATCAATTAGTCAATAGTATATTGTCACCAGATGTACTGCTTTTTTCGTTTGCTGCTACACTATTTTCAGAAAATAGAACTTTTGCTTGTAGTCTAGCTGTACCACAGACATGTCTTCAATAATCGGCCTCCCTTCCGCGTGACTTCCCTTACTATGACTGACTCATTTTCAACTTCTAAATTATGTGCTTCCTCCGAATCACTTTCTATAACTTCCATATATCCAAATTCGAATATTCCACCATTTTTATTGTTTCTTCTATTTCATCTTGCAATTCTTGTTCTGTTAAAGCCTTACTTCACGACACCATTTTCTACAAACAATATTTTGAAGCATTAATAAAATTTGTATATAATAAACGTATTTGGAAAATATTAATTCCGCTTCTTTAATAAAACAAGTATACTTTAACACTATTCACTCGTAAAATTTACGATACTGTACTATTGCGGGGATAAATTGGAAATATCAAGGAGCAGCTAAGTATGTTTTTACACATCGATTCAAACAGTACTGCAAAGTTGAAATAGAAGTTCGTGACTAGTGAGCAAGGTTAGCGATAAGTAACAATATTTTGGCAGAAGTCCAGGCTTTTATTATTCAATTTTTTTTCGATACCAGAACAATGTTTAAGGATACATAACATTATTTTAAAAGTGACGGCAACAAAAGTAAATAGCCCTTTAAAATAAGTTTCTCTAAATAAAAATCTGCATAAAAAACTAGATTTTCATCAATTATTTTAGGTAAAATGTGGAATACCTATCTCAGCTAGAATCCAACAGCTTTTTAAAAAATATTTGTATCAAAAAAGGTCATCCTTGAATATTTCAAAATTAGAATCAAATTATTTTTTTTTTTAGTAATTTGAACACATACTGAATTCATTTTAGGGAAAATATTACTTTTTGTTTTAAAAAAAGAACCATATTTTTGAAATAGACATTAAAACAAATAATAAGAAGAAAAACTGAAATAATAATAAAATTAAAATTAATTGATAAAACAGTTTTATCTGGAACAGTTTAGGAGATGTTCGGCTCAAAGACGTTTTACAATGTGCCAAAAAGAATATTAAACTATTTTAAATTCAAATTAATGTCAAGTACTTCTTCGTCGAAAAATCGATTCATGTTTATGATAAATAATAACGACAAACACCACTGTTAAAAATTCAAATTATTACTGCGCAACAATAACAATTGTCTTATAATCATATACCTCTCACGCAAATTTTAAATTAATTCATTACTAATAACTGGGATACATGGATGGCACCATAATATTTCATTACTACCTTGATTTTTATCTTATTTTAAATTTAAATACCCTCTTGCGACTCCCCTTGAAACGTTATAACAATCTCCATGGGGGTTAGTTTCGATGACCATCGCTAGTGGATGAAATGCATAAACATATGAAATTACTGCATCTTTATTATACCAGTATCGAAACCTGTAGTGAAGCATGTCCATTCCACGCCCAATACGATCATAATGTTCTTGGTCTTCGAAGGACAGATACGCAGCTTTCAACAGTAGAATTGGGAGGATTAGCGTAACCAGTAAAACGTGACTGTGGCAAGATTCCCCAATTTATTTATCTGGTTTGAAAACCATGCCTGTTAGGGACGTAATTCTGAAAACGTATTTACTATTCAAAAGAGAAACATGCCTTTGAATAGCCGGGCTTGGTCGTATATTCTATTCACTGGTGCGCCGTATAATACGTCGCTTTTCTCTTCTCTTGAAACGCACTATACAAGGCAGTTTAAAAATTATAGTAAAGTCGAATCATGTTAAAAATGTTCTGCACATTTCCAAAGGCATGAACAATAATTTTAAAGGTTTCTAGTAAATTGAATTTGATCAAAAATCTTCTACGGTGAGCCAAGGCAAGTGAAAGGGTAAATAATTTATTGAACACAAAATTCTTGATACTAGACACAACCCTATATCTAAAGCAAACACAGGACAACATTAAAACTGCAATGTTTGTGTTTTAAAACCTATTCTGGTTTCTTTTCTGATTTAATCTGATTTACACCGTTTTTCGACAGTTTTAAGCCTTAAAGTTGGTTTAGTGTCCGGCAGACACGTACCGGTTATGTATTTTTGCTAAGGCTGTTAATTCCTTATATCGATTCCCGACCTGGACTTTACAAACGTATATGATTGGGAGACTAAACATTTTAAAATTGTTTAATGAAACAGGCAGCTATGTAAGTGATATTGACGAGTGCGAAAAAATCAAAATTTAGCCGATGGGGACATAACTATTCAAAATGAAGAGAGTGAAAATAATCAGGAAAAAATATCAAAAGGGTATTATGGCAAAAATAAACACAAATGTTCTGCCAAATCTCTCGTAAACATAAGTAAAACGCAATTGCCATGGCTGCGTCATGTAGCTAAGCACCGTCTACAAAGCTCTTCTACGGCATCATCCTGTTGGGGTCTCCTTTTTCAAGATAATCTTTCAAAAATAATAGTTCGATGGACTAACGTAAAAATTGAAAACCAAACAGTGAAGTATTCTAATGCTCCAGAAAAACATAGATGTGGAAAAACATAGATATGGATGCAATGAAAGCTTTCTTGGGCCTCCTACCGCTGTTTTTAAATCAAATCATGGAAACATTGAGACGATTTCCGCTACCGTTTTATAAGGAAAGGGATATCATGTTATACATCATTTTAAAGGGTATTCAATTACCCTTTCAATGCTACTTTATTTTTTAATTTTGGATGAGCAGTTCTTAAAAATGTAACAAAACTGATGAATATTTATAGTATAAAAGTTGAAAAACATGAATCAAAATCAAACCAAATGAAGAATTTTAACTAGTTTAGTGCTTTATTAACTTCTGTAAAAACACAATTTCACTTTAAAATAGTTGAAACTATTCAAGACAAACTTGAAATTATTTTTCTCTTTTTTCGAAACAATGATTCTGCCAGAGGTGCCAAATGTACCAATCACATCCTGACAAACACGTGCCATACTTTCATGCCCAGTCGAGATTTCGATAAACTTGATCTGTGGAAAACAAAAAAGGTTGTTCAAAATCCAATAAGAACCGAAGCAATTAAAATAGCTGTTTTGGGGCACATCGTGATGGAGCCTATTCTAGGTACTAGATGCCTATCAGATGTTTCATATTCGGCGTACAACCATCCAGAGAATATTAAAATCACATAAAATTCAGTTAGACCGGGAACTAAACGAAGATAATAACGATCGGCGTTTAGAATTTTGTGAGATCATTAGTGAACGAATTATTAACAAACAAGAATATATGACATTTGTATTTGATTGTTCCTTCTTCCTAAATGGCGAAGTT
>JAEQML010082869.1:0-10672 GCA_016904865.1 Pissodes strobi | reverse complement strand
CTTATACAACTAAGAAGTTTTTCTTACCAATTATGCATAATTCTTCGCATTTTATGACTATAAAAATAACCTATGTCTGAGACACTGATTAGGAATAGTTTACTCATGAGCATTTTCCATCATTTGGTGAGGCAAGTAATCGGTCCATTTAAATTTTTATGGTGGTTTCGGCTAGAATTCCTATTCATCATCTTTTCCATTCTATGTTAAAGTAGGCGTTCGAATCTGTATCTTTAATCACGATGGATAAATCCAAAATACGATATTTATTTTCACGTTATCTGAAACAATTCGTCATCGTCTACACGTCAAATACTACTACTGCGCCCATATCTCGAATGTTTTACCTTTATTTGAAGATGTTTACCTGAAGGTGGTAGGCAATGCAACATGCACAGCTTTCCAGAATTGTTTGAGGTTTCTATTTGTAATAAGGAACCCTCAACCCAGTCCTGGGTGAAAAGTTCCAGAATACTGGCTAAGTTCTGATGAATAATCTTATTTTCCTATCCTTATATTCGGTTGCAGAGGAAACCTGATATCTTGCAGTATCTTGTTGTATGGACTCCGTTATTTTGCATCCATATCTATTTTTGTCGCTCTCTATTTGGGGATCTTTAACCGCGTATTTCAGGTAGTTTCTTGTTGGAACCCCGTGATCTTGAATTGCCCAGAAAGAGTCTTCCGTTTCTGGAAACATGTTGACATGTTCCAGCATCACCTCATTCGGGTGCCTCCTATGAAGCTGCTTTTTTCGCCACCTCGGCAACAATTGTTCCCTCCTCGAGTGCTGAGGCTCAGGATATTCGCAGTGGCACAGAAGCAGGGTAGTCGACTCATCAGCCGCACCTATAATTCTATAAAGTTCTGGCTCTTGAGCTTTTGTTAAAATATATTATCAAATGAATTTTTAAACTACGAGCTTATATACAAAGTGCGGTAAATCGTGAAAGGCACTTGAACCTTTACTGGATGTTGACCTGGTTTGTTTAAGATCCTTTATCGTACCAAGAAGAAGCTTCCAAATCCTGTTAATTTTTACTGATAAGTTACTAAGGACTTCATTCTGCTCCATGTATGCTGCCTCCTTAAACTCCCGTTTATACCAGCGTTGTTCTTTATGAACTGCTCTTGTCTTTGACCAGTGAACTCTATGTTATTTGTCCCAAACACGTCGGTCGCATTATTCCGGTTTTTGAGGTTACGCCCCTTTGGATGCTGATCTTGTGTTCTTAAATTCGTATTTCCAATGACCTTCTTGTTTTTTCTATGTATGAGTCGCCACACTCGCAGGGTACCCGATATATAGAGTTTTTCGTATTTTTTTAACTTGTCTGTTATGTTTTCAGGAAGGAGTTTCGTACATACAGTTCTTTTATTGGATTTGTGTTCATTTCGTTGTATTCTTACTGACCAACGTCTCTTTATTGATGTTGACTAGTTCTTTCTTCAGACCCTCAGTAAGTTGATTATATATTAATCTGGAACTATGATAAACAACAACCAATTCCTTAATTCCCTTAACATAGAGCATTCATTAAATTTACGATGGAGAATGCATCAGAAGATAAATTATGATTATTTGATATATTGACTGGATCAAGAAAAGTGCAAATAAAAATAACAGTATATAGGAAATTAACGCACACAGGGCAATATCTAAACATTGTTTCCAATCGTTATCAAGCCACCGAACAAGGAGTGATTAGATCCTTACTAGAAAGAGCTGGAACAACTTACAACACAGGTAAGGGTCTGAAGCAAGAACTACTCAACATCAAAGGCGATCTTACAGCAAATGGGTATTCAAAGAGGAGAGTGCAAAGAAATGTGGACAACAGGTGACCACCAACGTAACAACAAGAAAATATGATGATCAGGATTCGATATATCAAAACACTTTGAGGGAGAATACAGTGAGTTGGACGCAAATGCAATGTAAGAATTGTGTGCAATTCAACAGCTAGATTCCACAACTCTCTCACGAAAGCGCGACCCGTGAGTAAAAATTATATATACCGGTCACCTTTAGAGTGTAGCAAGTAACACATGAAAGATAACAAAGCCAACACCCAAAGAGACGAAAGATCAAAATCTGGAAATGCCAAACATGTTAGGGATTTAAAAAAAAACCGTGGTCAGAGACGATAGTAGTTTATAAAGTTAGGAGCGGAGGATACAAGGAGCAGATTGCGGAGTGCATAGCAACAAGTTTGGATACTACTTCTAAATGCTATAAACGATCCTTAATGTACCAGGTCAATATCCAGTTAAAAGCCAAGTATTTTTCACGGTTTACCGCATAATGCACTAGTATATAAATTAGTAGTTCAAATTTAAGAAATTTACAATGTACAAGATTACTAAAACACGCATGTGCTTTCGGTTGAGGTATATTTGAATTGGTTAAACATAGGTCTTAGTACCTATTTTATAATAAAGGTCTTTAAGAGTGGTATTGGGCTTTAATTTATAGTTAGGTTTGGCTATTTCATTAGGTAATTATTTAAGTGTTCTTAGTTTATCTTAATTTCACTCAGCAATTTAATGCGCAGTAACCACTTAACTTTAAAAATCACTTGTCTTAGAATTTTGATTTGGCTTGAGTACTTTAGACAGGTATCCCCCAAGAAACTGCTCTCTTGTGAGCTGCTCCTTTAAGTTAGGTTTGAAGATTAGGATATCGGTAGAAGAACCTAATCCTACATTCCTGTGAACTGCGGGCAATGGTTAGAGCGGAATAGGTGAGAGACAAAATCTCTTGGACTATTTATATAATCAAATCTGGTGGCCATTGCAATTTTAAGGTTGATAATTGCTTTCATCTTTCGCTTGCGTTGTTTATAATTTGTCTTGAATGTTTACATATTATTTTCTAAGTTCAAGTTCAAACTTAGGACAGGTTGGTAGTTAATTAGTATTTTTTCTCAGTATTCACGTCCTAACGATTTTATTCCGATTGTCAGGAACACTGTAGATGTTATGTTGCAACTACTAGATCATGTTATGGATATATTTGATAACCAAATATGCTTCTCCGCACTGTTCTGCGATTTGAGCAAAGCTTTCGATTATATATCGCTCGGGCTGCTGCTGGAGAAGCTTAACTTATATAATTTTAGCAACAACAGCATTCAGCTTGTCCAATCACATCTGCAAGAGCGATGTCAAATTGTGAGTACAGATATTGTCAGCCCCAGCCACAGTCCCACAAGGATCAATCATGGAACCGGTTCTGTTCTTGATATTCATTAATGACTGTTGATTGCTCAACAGTTAGGAAAGTGTCAATTGGTTGTTGATGACTTGATGACACTACAGTCTTCACGGATGATAAATCGGAGTTGATTGCCACTGCGAGCTTGCATGAGGTTCGAGTGACTGTGGAGGAATGGTTTCTATCCAACATACTCCTAAATCAAGAAAAACTCAGGTAATGCCGTTTACACTAAAACATAACTACACACTCTGCTGTAAACTTCCTAGGAGTCTGTCTGGATACTAAACTAAAATGGGATGTTCATGTGGAGAGTGTATTTGAGAGGCTTGGGAGTAGCGTGTTTGTACTGCGGAACCAATATGGTGGTGTATCGGAGTCAACGATGTTAGCGGTCTACTTTGCAATTTTTCACAGCATAATGTCGTATGGTGTGATTGCATGGGGCCTTTCCTCTCATGCCTGTAGGGTATTTGGGCTGCAGCGACGAGTAATCAGGGTTAATGGGCAGCTTGGTTTGCGGGGAGGACTGCAGGGATATTTTTGTCAGGTTGGGGATTCTTACCTTTTCCTCGGTAAATATTAGTCTGCCGCTTATAAAACAGAAAGAAAACCTCATTACACAGCAAGACACTCGCGATTATGACACATGAAATAAATAGGACTTCATCCCAATCCGCTGCAGACTGGGAAAGTGTCAGAACCGATCAGAGTTCTTGTCGATTAAACTCTTTAATAAATTGCCACGAGCAATAAAGATATTGCCTTTATTACAGTTTAAGAAAACTGTCGGGGTCTTTTTTACTAAAAAAAGCTCTATACAGCACAGTCCAATACAATTTTTCTATTCTTGTTATCATAAGTATTCATGTTTCTGCAGCATATGTCTAGTGAAGGTGATTGTACTATATTACGTCTTACCATGACTCTGTTTTTGAATCACTTACAACAAACAAAATTTTTTTAAACATCGATAAATATTTTGAAGTTGACTAATCGATGATAAACTATTGCATAGGCGAAATGAAAGTTTTGAGCAAAAAATGAAATAAAGGATATAGTGTGAATTTTGATCAAATAGGAAGTTATTTTATGTATGTTATAAATAGGATTAAAATGGGTTTGTTACATGAAAAAACAAAAATTCTAATATCACAAATATTGTAAAGTTGCATAATTTCTTTCTGAGACTATATTTGCAATATGCATCCGATATCTGAACATTATCTCTTTTTGAGTAGATGACTCCATCTTCATAGAAACTCGCTAGCACGATGTAATTGAAGAACTCTCTACTATGGTAGACATGGTCAGCTTGCAGTCTGCCCCTTTTTTCAGTTACATGATTACTAACCCAAACTAATCCAAACTATCAAAGATGTTTACTTTGATAGCTTAAATGTACCTATAATTTGTATGCGGAAAAAGTTCTACAGTGTGTCCAAAAAAGTATGCAACATATGGGAAACTTCTTTATTATTGGATTCTCAGAAAATTTTATTCTTTATAAAAGTTGGTGCTTGCCCTAAAACAGTAAACGAGTATTTCAAATTTTACGTACTGCTTTTAGTGCGGACGCAAATGTCATTTTTCCGAAATCGCGTCAAGAGTAAAGTACCTTAAATTATAAAGATACAGCAAAATCTTATAAGGAAAAGTTCTTCCAAATTAAAAAAGTAATCTAAATATGAAATTTGAGTTAAGTATATCAACTTTTAATTTTTCATTATTTTTCGCGATTTTCTTTTAAACGTTACGCCATCGGTGAATGCTTTGTTCTTTTGTTATTAGTATACTTGCCAAGCAACTTCAAAATTTATTTAAAGTAGACATTAATTACATAGTTGCATAATGTTTCAGTTTTTACAGAGATAAAAGCCAGTTTAGGTATCAGTGTGTTGCAAATACATTTAAACAATTTTGGTCCAAAATAATTGTCCACAATAATTATTACAAAATACAATAGGAATGACTAACTCAATAATAATTAATTTCATATGTCAGAGCGAAGTAAAATTATTGCTATTTTTTTGTTTTCATTCCAAATGCATGGCCTACTCTTCAAGACCAAACATTCTATATGCCTTTTTAGGATACTTGGGCATATTTTACTAATCGGGTGCAAAAGATAAATAAATTATTAGTTGTTTTACATGAAATGAATAGAGTTGGGTCTATTCATGATTTTGACTGGAAAAATTTTTGAATCAAAAGTGTTTAAATGTGTTTGCAACACACTGATACCTAAACTGGCTATTATCTCTGGAAAAACTGCAACATTATGCAACTATGTAACTAATTTCTATCTTAAATAAATTTTGAAGTTACTTGGCAAGTATACTAATAACAAAATAACAAAACATTCTCCAGTGGCGTAACGTTTAAAAAAAAATCGTGAAAAATAAAGAAAAATTAAAAGTTGATGTACTTAACTCAAATTTCATATTTAGATTACTTTTTTAATTTGGAAGAACTTTTTCTAATAAGATTTTGCTGTATCTTTATAAATTAAGGTACTTTACTCTTGACGCGATTTCGAAAAAATGACATTTGCGCCCGCACTAAAAGCAGTATGGAAAATTTGAAATAGTCATTTACTGTTTTAGGGCAAGCACCAACTTTTATCAAGAATAAAATTTTCTGAGAAACCAATAATAAAAAAGTTTCTCATATGTTGCATACTTTTTTGGACACACTGTATAAGGAAAAATATTTGGCCGTTTTAACGCTGGCATCGTAAGTGTTAATAATGAAGGTATATTTAGTTCTTCAGTTGTTTGCCTAAAATTAATGCATTTTCTAATATTCACACTTTCTTTATTTTCATAATTTCACATTCGGCGCCTTTAGCCTGTAATTGAAATATGTACTTAGTTTTTGTAAAGACCACTTAAAGTTTTACTAATTATAGCTTGATGAATTATGCCATTATTCAAAAAGTTACGACAGAAATGTATGTTAAATCTTAAGTTTTTGCTTGGATAATTTGTAATTAATATTAATGACAGATAACGTGCGAAATAAATATAACTGTACCAATAATAACTGTTAATATACATCAAGTATCGAATTAAGATGTAAAGGAATTATGTTGGCATTGATTTAAATACAGGATATGTAGAGATATAGCAATGATTAAATGCATCCTTGTTTCCTTTATGTGGTTATTATAGAACGAACTAATGAACAAGGGGCATTCTACAAGTGATTACGGAAGGTAAAATAAACCAGTTTTATGATTATTTTTCTCATTTTAGACTTAGTGTGTAAAATGCTTTCATTGTCAAATTTCAAAACTCGCTAGGCCAATTAAAAATATATATCCATCCAAATGTGTTAAAAGTACAACTTTTAACACCCTAATTGTAACCTTAAAAATGTTACTTTAATGCATTAGTGCCTTAAAATGGCATACTGTAAGGCACTAGTGTTAAAAGTGAAATGTCAAATTTGTCTTTTATTTATTAACATTGATATTGATACAATTTCAACAGCTTGAAAATAAAGTTTTATCACAATTCTACAACTCTCCATGGTGCATGTGGACGAGGATGAGGACAATCGCATTCTTAGTAGACGTTGAGGCCACATCTGGTCATGTTGAAACGAGTGCAAAAAGCCGTTTCTTTATTGTGGATAAAACTCTGTTTTAGGTAGAAGATTTCCACTTCCCATGTTGTCAAATTTTCGCTAAAAATCCAAATAAAATTTCATAGGTTTTGGTATTTGATGTCTTAACCATTATTGAAGTAGTCATATCTTCCACGTTGGGAAGAGTCTCTGTGGCAACATGGCTCTGAATGAGGCTGTTACTAAAGAGTTAGATAAATCGAATAAAAATAAGTTAATTTCTATATTATTAACAAAAACTATACCTACTACCTAGTGATGTCAAGCTAAGTGACAGTGCCCGTAAAGCAATTGAATCTGGTGAAAATTGTGAGTTTTATGATGCTAATGGAGAAAGTGTTGATATGACTGGTAAGTCCAATGACGTACTAACCTTAAAAACTGACATAAAATGTTTAAATACGGAACTTGCATGTCTGAAAAAGATCAATAAGGAGTTAGAGAGAACTATTGATAATCAGCAAAAGACTATTTTAAGTCAAGATGCCCTTCTAAATATGTTTAAAAACAATAGAAAAGATACACAAATCGTAAATACGGCCAGTGTTGCCAAATATGTGTCAGAATCAACAGTCGCAAATACATATGCGTTCACTAGTCCAAGGACTAATGATATTTCGAGGAACAAAATGCGCTTGATGGTGAATGAAGGCGGAACTTCTCAAGTGAAAATTAATATAACTGAGGAAGATCAAAGTAGGTCGACAGATAAAACCCCTCAAAAAATGCCAAATCAACAGAATTACAGTGATAATGAATGGAAACATGTGGAATACAAAAAAAGGTGGCCAAATGCTACTACTATTGTTGGAAATAATGATACAACAAGTACAGGGATAGTCAGGGGTGTCAAACAATATGTCGAATTGCATGTATATCGCTTGGAACCCAATACGGATAAAAATGGGTTAGTTGAATTTCTTAAACCTAATTTTCCAGAGGCATCATGTGTGGAATTAACATCGAGGCATCCAGAAGAGTATTCTAGCTTTAGGATCCGCATACTTAAGGATAATCTCAGTAAGGCCATGGATCCATCAATCTGGCCGGCAGGAGCCTGTGTGAGGCGTTTTTTACACCTGCGCAGACAGGTGAAGCCACCGGAATAATAAAAGATTTTAACCCTCAGTTACTCCTACTAAATTGTCAATCTTTAAATAAATCAACATGTGATCAAATTGGTTGTGATATAGATGATTTTGAAGATTTATTGTTTTTATGCTTTACTGAAACGTGGGGAAGGAATGATTCTTTAAGGTCTTTAAATTTTGAAGGATTCGTACTTGGTGCTCAATACTGTAGACAATTGTCGAGAGGAGGTGGAGTAGCCATTTGGATAGGATCATCTTTAAACTTTAAAGTAATGAACCTAGATGCTTTTTGTGAGGAAAAAGTTTTTGAGGTGTGCGGGTTGTCAACGGTGCTAAAGAATGACTCTTACTTTATTTTGACCTGTTACAGATCGCCTTCTAGCGATGTACAGTCATTTTTAATAAAGCTGCGTAGTGTATTGCAGTGTGTGTATAGGATTGACCGTAAATTGATATTATGTGGTGATTTTAATTGCAATTCGCTCAAAAATGATCAGTGTTTTAAAGAATTATGTAATATATGCCATGAGTTTGGGCTCTATGATATGGTTGATAGCCCCACCCGGACTACTAATATGTCCGTGTCGTGTATTGATCATGTATTTATTAATGACCTGAGACAGGAAAATGTTTGTATTATTGATAATATAGTTAGTGACCATAAATCAATATATGTTCAGTTAAACCATGACATAAGACAAGAAGAGTGCACATCGTTCTCTAATAGAAATTATGATAATCAGTCTCTAAATAGTTTTCTAATTGCATTACAGCATGAAGATTGGTCTGCTTTATATGGCATAATGAATATTGATGAAGCATTTTCATATTTTTTTAATGTATTAAAGCATTATTTTGAACTTTATTTTCCAAATAAAAAAAAGTACAAACAGTGTAAGAGGGAAAAGTGGGTTACTGCGAACGTTAAAAAGTCTAGTGCTAATTTAAAAAATCTTTTTGGTTTTATCAAAGATAATATTGCGTTAAAGCCTGTATATACAGATGCAAAGAAGAAACATAAAAAGTTAGTAAAAGATTCCAAATGTTCATATTTTCAAAATAAAATATCACATGCAATAAATCCAACAAAATGCGCTTGGACTATAATAAATAACTTATCAGGCAAAAGTAATAATGCAAAAAACATAAGTATTAGGACGGATGATTCAGAAACTCTAATAGACTGCCCAAATATAGTGGCAAATACCTTCAATTCCTTTTTTAGAGATACAGCGATAAAAACGGCCAAAAAAATTCCTCAGTCTCAAAATGGTAATTTTTTAAATTTAAAAGATAATTTTAATAAATACGCTGATAAAACATTTTTATTGTTTCCTTTTCTTGAACATGAATTCTATGTTTTAATAATGAATAAACTAAAAAATAAGAGGTCATCTGGACCGGACGAAATACCGAGTTTTATCATTAAATATGTCCTAGCTGAAATAACTGATCCACTAGTATTTCTAATTAATTTGTCATTTTGTTCAGGAACATTTCCAAGCATGCTAAAGACTGGTAAAATTATACCTATACATAAAAAGTCCGATGTGCACTTGTTAGAAAATTATAGGCCTATTACGATGTGTTCAGTATTTTCCAAGATTTTTGAATATTGTTTCTTGGACAGATTGCTGATGTTCTTGAATGAAAATAATATTATTCATGAAAGACAGCATGGGTTTCAAAATTGCAAGTCAACTAATACTGCAATACACAGTTTGTACGATGAACTAGTACACCTTGTCGAGACGGGCGAGAGTCCTGTTGGGGTATTTTGTGACCTCAGCAGGGCTTTCGATTGCGTAGATCATTTGATACTTTTAAAAAAATTAGCTGCATATGGCTTCAAAGATCAGCCATATAACTGGATAAAATCTTTTCTTAATGAAAGGCAGCATTTTGTATCAATTAACTATAGTTCTGGAGGCACCAAAATGCAAGCTTGTTCTGAGCTTCTTACTACATGTATAGGGGTGCCACAGGGATCTGTTTTGGGCCCTGTGTTGTTCTTACTCTATGTTAATGAAGTACCGAATGTTATTTCGGATGCTTATGTAATGTCTTTTGCAGATGATACTTCGGTAATACTGTCCAACAAATCTGAAATCCTTCTTAACCGGCAAATAAATTCAGCATTGCTGGATATGCATAACTGGTTTTCTTGTAATTCATTATTTTTTAATACCGCTAAAACACAAACTGTTAGATTTCATACTAGGCAAAGACATTGTGAGAGTGTTGAAGTTAGTATAAATAATGAGAAAATAAATAGTGTTAGTTCGGTTAAATTTTTAGGATTATATGTTGATCAATGTTTTGAGTGGAAAGACCATTGTGAGCATGTTATATCCAAATTAAATTCTGCTTTTTATGTTATGTTAAATCTTAGGGATATTTTAACACAGAAACAATTACTTATGTTATACTACGCTCAAGTTGAGTCTATTTTAAGGTATGGAGTGTGCTTCTGGGGCAACTCAACTTTGTCTAAGGATGTGTTTCTAAAACAAAAAAGGATAATAAGGTGCATAGCAGGGGTGAGACATCGAATTTCCTGTAGGGATTATTTTAAAAGTTTTAATATATTGACACTGACAGGTCTTTATATATTTGAATGTTGTCTGTATATCTATAAAAATAAAGACAAATTTATGAGGGTTGAACACATCCACCCACTTAATACTAGAAATGCAAGTAACTTCTATATACCGCCCTATAAATCTCAAGTAAT
>JAEQML010082868.1:0-10672 GCA_016904865.1 Pissodes strobi | reverse complement strand
CTCCGTGAAAATTGAAAATTGCAGAGGACAAACTTATGACAATGCTAATGTCTGGCAAATATTAAGGTCTTCAAGCAGAAATCAAGAAAAAAAATGAACTTGCCCGTTATGTCCCTTGCGCAGCTCATTCATTAAATTTAGTTTGAGAATCCAGCGTTGATGAATGTGTTGAAGCCATAAGTTTTTTGTTTTTTTGCAGAAATTATATGCTTTTTTTGGGTATCCTATAAATGAGTGGCCCCCTCCAAAGGGGGCCCCACATATAAACTGAGCCCCGGGCCCCGCAGAAGCTTAATCCGGCCCTGAGTGAAGCGCATAGTGGGGTAAATTGACCATCACCATAGCCTAAAGAAAACTATAGCCGCGACACTCGGCTCGTTTAGTGGGGTACGGAATCAAATTTTCTCCGTGAAGCTCAGTGCAGCGAAGACACCATGTAGGAGGAACTCGATGCCAATCATACGCGCTTACCTGGGCCGGAGTGCAATAAATTTTCATAGGAATTAAAATAGAAAAAGATTCGTTGTTTGGGTAAATAGACGTTATGCGTATAAATTGTTTTGTTTGTATGTTATATAAATAAGTTAATGTTTATGTGTTAAAATGGGAAAAGAACGGCAGAATTAAGCAGCTAGTTAGTTTGTTTATTTAAACTTAAATTTGATCATAAGGTATCGGAATCGGTTCAAATGACTAAAATGGAACTAACTGAAACCAACCGAAAGTTAATTGAACGACCAACCAAAGCTAGCCAAAATAGGTTACAAAAATTAAAGTAAATTAAAACTAACCAAAACGAAAGGAATTTAAGCGACTATCCAAAAATATTAAATTTGCTTATAACGTATAGGAACCGATTCAGATGACTAAAATAAATTGGAACTAACTGAAAGTAGCCGAAAGTTGATTGAATGACAAACCAAAAGTAACTAATAGCACAAAAACGGACTAAAACGTATCGGAACAGATTAAAAATGTTAAAGTAAATTAAAACTAACCCAAATTAACCGAATATTGGCAAGTAACCAAAGACATTAAAATTGGTTATAACGTATCGGAATGACTAAAATAAATTAAAACTAACTGAAATTAACCGAAAGTTGATTGAACGAAAGTAAGTTAAAACTAACCCAAATTAGCCGAATTTTGGCGAATAACCGAAAGTAATCAAAAACTTTAAAATTGGTTATAACGTATCGGAACCGGTTCATATGATTTAAATAAATTAAAACTAACTGAAATTAACCGAAAGTCGATTGAACGACTAACCAAAAGTAACCAAAAGCACCAAAAGGGCTAAAACATATCGTAACAGATTAAAATTATCAAAGTAAGTTGAAACTAACCCAAATTAACCGAATTTTGGCGATTAACCTAAATTAATTAAAAACATTTAAATTGGTTATAACGTATTCGAACCGATTCAAATTACTAAACTAAATTAAAACTAACTGAAACTAACCGAAAGTCGATTGAACGACTAACCAAAACTAACCAATAGCATCAAAAAGGGCTAAAACGTATCGTAACAGATTAAAAATGTTAAAATAAGTTGAAACTAACCAAAATTAAGCGAATTTTGACGACTAACTTGAATTCAATTTTGGCGACTATCCTAAACACTAAAATTGGCAATAACGTATCGGAACCGAAAGTAATCGATAGTTGATTGAATGACCCAGTTTTGGCGGCTAACCAAAACTAACCAAAAATATTAAAATTGGTTATAATGTATCGGAACCGGGTTCAAATGACTAAAATAAATTAAAAGTAAACGAAAGCTGATTGAACTAACCCAAACTAACTAAAAGCACCAAAACGGACTAAAACGTATTATAATAGGTTACAAAATTTAAAGTGCCCAAAAATAATCGAAAATTAATAATATGGAAACATTCATACAATATATACGAAGGGTACAGGGGAAAAACGATCTGAGCGCCATTTCCATAGGAAACTTTTATTATTGATTTCACAGAAAATTTTATTCTTGATAAAAGTTGGTGCTTGGATTTTGACAATGTTAAATTAATACTAAGTATTACAGTGTACTTAAAAAATACAAAAATGGTGGTTAAAAAAACACAAAACTTAGGAATATCGGAAAAGCTTCTACAGGAAAAATATAGCTCCTATTAAGATAAAAATAAAAGTCAAATACCATATTTTCCAAAAGTGCATCGTTGCTGAAAAAAATAAGGACAAAATTAAGAAAAAGCGGGTTTTTTCAGTAATCGAAATGGATTTTCTCCGCAACGGTGCGGTGCGCTTTTGGAAAAATTTGTATTTGACTTTTATTTTTATCTTAATACGAGCTTTATTTTTCTGTAGAAGGGTTTCCGATATTCCAAAGTTTTTGATTTTTTAACCATCATTTTTGTATTTATTGAGTACCCTGTATAACTTATCTTTAATTTAGCATTGTCAAAATTAGTTTTTTTTCAAACACCAACTTTTATCAAGAATAAAATTTTCTGTGCAGTCAATAATAAAAAAGTTTTCTATGGAAATGGCGCTTAGATCATTTTTCCCCTGTACCCTTCATATGTATACACATTTTATAGAAATAACATGTTTCTAATTTTTTTATTAGTCTTACAACTATTTCATCATTTAGCCATGTTGATTTTAGTTTGACAATATAATTGAATTATATTTCAATATCAAAGGTCTCAAAAGAGCGGGACATATTTTCCGATTTTCGAATTCTTCTAAAAATTCTAGATAAATTTCATGTAGCATGTCGAATAGCCTCCTTTCCATTTAAAGAATTTGATCTGTTTAACTTAGCGCGAAACGATTTGCATCTTCTCATCTTAGTTATTTAGTAATTATCTAGATATACGAAATTTTCGGTTTGGTGGGGATTATTTTCCAGGTTGTGGTTATGTGGAAGATAAGAAAGTGCAAAACATTTCGTATGACAATAAACAGTTCGTATTCTACCATAAAGGCGTAAGTCTCAAAAACATTGTTTTTGCTGGTTGTTTTTCGTAAAAGTCGATCGTTATCCACATATATCCATTATTTCAGATTTGATCAGCACCTTGATATCATTTTGATTCGCTGTACCTTTTTTGGTTTTAAAGATACCAAGGTAAACAAAAAAGCAAAATGTAGGGTTGGTAGCCAAGTTTTTTCTAGATTACATATAAAACAAACACCAATATTTTTCTGACATAAAAACCTACTTTATATATTTTTTAAATAGAACACCCTGTATATTACTACATTTTTGAAATCAAAACACATGTCGTGTATAATATCATATACCTATCTTTAGCTGTTTACGAAATATTGACAGTTGAAAGTCGGGCATTTTGCCAGGCTCTAAACCGCACGAGATCAAAGAAAATGGTTTGCACATCTCTATCTTAGGTTTTCATAAGCTATCGAATGACAGTGGCTTTCAATTTAACCGGAGGTTTAAAAGTTCCGGTCAATTTTATTCGCGGGTTAAATTCAAAGTTACTGTCATTTGATAGCTCATGAAAACCTAAAACAGGAATATGCAAACCGTTTTCTTTGCTCTCATGCGGTTTAGATTTTAAAGCCAAAATGTCAAAATGCACGACTTTCAACTGTCAATATTTCGTAAACACCTAAAGAAAGATAGGTATAAGATATTATACACGAAATGTGTTTAGACTTCTCTAGAGATTCCAAAAATGTAGTAATGTACAGGGTGTTCCTTTTAAAAAATATAGAGTAGGCTGATATGTCAGAAAATCGTTAGTGTTTTATTTTATATGTAACGTAGAAAAAAATTTGGCTACCAACCCTACATTTTGTTTTTCTGTTTAACTTGATATCTTTAAAAACAAAAAAGTTACAGCGAATCAAAATGTTATCAAGATAAATTGAACGCACGGTACAGGTTGCTCCGATTTAGCGTAATTGTGCACTTCATGCATAAACTAGTTCGTGAACTATAGCCAGATCAAAAATTTACTTTCATTTCACCATCTTGACAATATTTTTATCTAGCGAATAAAATGAAAAAGCTGTTACGAAAAAATATGCAAAATCGTACATAATACGTTTATAAAATTGTGCAGGTTGCTAAGAATCTATATAAAACAAAATTATGTACTTATATAAGATCTTTTTTAAGCTGAGAAGAGAACAATTAGATAAATCAAAATTTTCAAAATTATTGTTGCTGATCTTCACAAGTTCGTCTAAAACCGTAACTACTTGTGCAAAATAAAATCTCATATAAAAAAACTTTTGTTGTGTATAGATCTTGTTGATATTTAAAGATTAACTTGGAGCTTATATTCTATTATAGTTATATTCAGCATTCAAGAATGCTGTACTTACTACAAGTAATCTACATTCGCCATTCTTAATTTCACTTCAAAAGACATTTTTAACTATTTCTTTCAGGTGTAATGTTTAAATAAATATCCGGCTCTCTTTATGCAGCTTTTTGCATAAAAAAAAATGGTTATTCTCTACTCGAAATAAACAATATTTTATAAATCATATATTTTGTGATGAAAGTTTAAATAAAATAATAGGGGAGAGTAACAATTTTAGTATATAACGTCCCAAAAAATGTTAGTACGGCTCACTTCACTAATGCTTGCCGGGGGGTTGACGTCGAGTTAGATTTATTTATTTCCTCCCCACTACATAGTGATAAAGTTGGCCCTCGCATGTCAAAGGTGCCGCGCTTAAGTGTCGCAGCTATAGTTTTCTTTAGGCTATGCCATCACCGTACGAATTCAGCTTTTCCCCGATTTCCCCCTAGGCACACGGATGTGTACGAAATCTGCCTACCTAGTGCGCTTATTGCTTAATAAAAGTTCGGGCTATGCTGCATGTCTTCAGTATTATGACTTTCTCTGTATCATGGTATTTATTTGTGTCTACCTGAGATTGTTTCAGATGTTATGCATTATGCATTAACCATAATATCAAGTATAGAGTATAAACGAATAAAACAAAAACAGATGTATCTGTTAGGCCTAGTATAGAAAGGGAGGGACAGGGAGTTAATTTAATTTTTATTCGATTTGTATGTCTTTTCTCTTCATTTTTTCTGTTAAAGAACTGTGGCCGAAAAATGAACCACTGTATCCAATGGTGACCGGAAACCAGTGGTTGGAAGCCGAGAACCAGTGAAAAATACATGTTTCAACATTTTCTTAACTTTTCGAAAAAACCCATTCCAAGATTTTTCGATCCATTGAATTCGAAGAGTATACTATAAACTACCAATGGCCATGATGACTCGCAAACTTGCATAAACAATATTTCAATTACGTTAAGTAGCAGAGAACCAGCTCATTCAGCCTAATTGTGATTTATTTTCAGTCTGAAAGTATACGAGAAGAAATGAGCTTTATTTTGTCTTTCTAAACAGGTTCCAAATTAGGACCTTTTTAGCCGATACGAACCAATAATTCTTGAGCCCTTGAATATTTTTATAATACGAATATATAGCAACAAAAATTGTTAAATTCAAATATGATGCATATTGCAGTATAAAAGAAAATATTTGAAAAGTCAATAAACAAATATAATGCACCATGTAGTTTCAATGTTCTGACCTTTATTCTAAAATTAGGTCAAGTTTTGTTGATAATAATTGCGAATGCAAATAACATGTGCAATGCCAGCAATTCCTTTTGTCATCTTTCTATTGAGTACGTTAATTTCAAGGCTATCATAGAAAACATATATTTTGCTAACGCGTCTAATTGCTATACAGGGTACATTGTCTAAACCGGACTTTATAAATTATTACAAAAAATCTTTATATTGTAGGGTAGCTGATTAAAAAAATGGGCATAACTTTGCTCTAACTTTATAGCGAGAGCCCAATGATATGGCGTGTTTAAGCTATTTTTATTAGAATATATGCAATTGACTACCAGAGACTCAAGGGTATTCGGTCACGCAATTGGTGGTACATCTGCTATGTCTGGAAAAATTACTATCGTCAAAGAGAGATGGGCCTCGAAAACCTAGCGAAACACACTCAAAGTGCTAAAACCGTTCCGGTCGCTTTAACCAATACTTCAAGAGGTATTGCTTTAACACGAGTTGCAGCAATACGAGTTGCTATTCAGAAAGCTGAAGTAAGGGCCAAAATAGGTTTTTGAAATGAAAACCTTTTTGGGGCCTCCAACATAGTACTTTTTCCTGGGTAGTAAATAAGACATAGCTGTCTACGCATGTAAGGCTCTAAACTGTCTACGTTCGATTAAATTCTTTTCACTGAGTAGTCTTTATAGTCTTGCGCATATTAACATTAACGAATTAGCGTTAAATAATTAGTTAACGCTAATTCGTTAATGCCATTATGCGCAAGACTAATTGGTAAGATTATAAAAGCTACTCAGTGAAAACAATTGGGAACATAACTACCAAAATGATGCAAGTTCAGTCAAAAATATATCGATTTTCAGAAAAACGAAAAGAGTAATTATTTAATCTTCGAACGTACGCCCATATTTAAAATTTTTGGGACAATGGTCATTTTAGGTGGTTAAAACTAATGAATTAAGAAACAATTCAGTAGCGGAGGTTGTAAATTTAAAGTTTTGGTAAAAACATTAGTCGTTAAATTGAAATTGTCGATACTAATTATATTTCGACATTCAATCCGAAGATTACATAAAATACCATGTAATTCGCCTTTCCCGAACTCATACCATGATGTATAAATCAAAAGTAATAAATAAGTAATTTTGTTTTGGCTCACAGAAACAAGTTAATTATTATGCTTATGCAGAGTAGAAAGAAGGCTTAAAAATATTTCGATGTGGGTTTCTTTAAAACTTTAAATGGTACCTACCTAAGTACCTACCGAAGTATAACATTATAAAAACTAAAAATTAGTACATATCATTTATTTTTTCAAAGTGTCATTAATAATTTTTTCTAAAATAGGACACATATGAAAGAGCACCTCCTTATTAATGCCCATTATGATACTTAAGCCACCACATTACAGGTAGTCGAAATATTCATTTTGGAAATGTCCCTTACCTACTTAGTATATTTAGATCTTCAGAATTTAAATTTGAAATGTGTTTTGTGTTTGTTAAACTCGTGCATGCTCTCAATAATAATAATTTGTTTTTAGCTAAGTTTCATTACTCAAACTCATTATTTTTATTTCTTTCTACTAACCTAATCAGGAAATCAAAAACTGGGTAATTGTTATTATCCTGTTTTTGATTTTTCGCTTTATGCAAGTGTGATATTTTCATACATGGAATTTGTTAAATATGTCTAGTTTTTTATTAGTGCAGTAACACAAATAAAAAAGTTATGATTGAACCTTGGTTGTATTATATATTATATATACATAGCTCGTTAGGTACATAAATAGAAATACATATCTACTTATTATTCAACTACATTTAATCAGGATTATTAATATCAGAAACTCATAACCAGACTAATTACGCTGATAAAAACAATATGAATTGATAATCAAAAATAGGGAATTATATCTTAAAAAAATTAAATATATCCTAAAACATCTTTGATTAGAATACTTAGATTTACATCTCTGGGGTTTCTGTTAACTTGAGTAAAAGTCATTTGATTCCTAATAAAACCATTAAATTTCTGGGATTTATGTTAAACTCTGAGCATCTTAAGATATTTCTGCCTGCAGAGAAAAAGGAAAAAATTAAGAAATTAACAAACAAATTCTTATTAAGGTCACATTGCAAAATTCGTGATTGTGCTCAGTATATTGTTATCTACGTAGACTATTATCTAGTGTCAGTATATGTGGGCGTGAAATATGGATGGATGTACAGGGTGGCTCAAATTCGTGTCTATGTATGGGGAACTCGAAAACCGTAAGAGATACAATGTCGGTCAAATTAAGGCAAAATTGCGCATTTAGGTGCCTAATAATGAGTATGTGTTTATTTTCTTTTTTTATTTATTTTTTTTTTAATTATATATTTTGCTTTGGCGTCATTTTAAATAATTTAAGGTAGGTACTGTGGGCGAATGCTCCCACGTAATGTGTAGTTTGAGTTGGTGCTTGCTCTAAAACAGAAAATGGGTATTTCAAAATTTCCGTGCTGCTTTTAGTGCGGGCGCAAATGTCATTTTTCCGAAATCGCGTCAAGAGTAAAGTACCTTAATTTATAAAGATACAGCAAAATCTTATAAGGAAAAGTTCTTCCAAATTAAAAAAGTAATCTAAATATAAAATTTGAGTTAAGTTCATCAACTTTTAATTTTTTTTTTTTTTTCTCGATTTTTTCTTAAACGTTACGCCACTGGAGAATGTTTTGTTCTTTTGTTATTAGTATACTTGCCAAGTAACTTCAAAATTTATTTAAGATAGAAATTGGTTACATAGTCGCATAATGTGGCAGTTTTTCCAGAGATAATAGCCAGTTTATGTATCAGTGTGTTGCAAACACATTTAAACACTTTTGATTCAAAATTTTTTCCACACAAAATCATGAATAGACCCAACTCTTTTCATTTCATGTAAACTAACTAATAATTTATTTATCATTTGCACCCGATGAGTAAAATATTCCCAAGTATCCTAAAAAGCCATATAAAATATTTGGCCTTGAAGAGTAGGCCATGCATTTGGAATAAAAACAAATAAATAGCAATAATTTTACTTCGCTTTGACATATGAAATTAATTATTATTGAGTCATTCATTTCAATTGTATTTTGTAATAATTATTTTGGACAATTATTTTGGACCAAAATTGTTTAAATGTGTTTACAACACACTGATACCCAAACTGGATTTTATCTCTGTAAAAACTGAAACATTATGCAACTGTGTAACTAATGTCTACGTTAAATAAATTTTGAAGTTGCTTGGCAAGTATACCAATAACAAAAGAGCAAAGCATTCACCGATGGCGTAACGTTTGAGAAAAAAATCTAGAAAAAAAAGGGAAATTAAAAATTGATGTACTTAACTCAAATTTCATATTTAGATTACTTTTTTAATTTGGAAGAACTTTTCCTTATAAGATTTTGCTGTACCTTTATAAATTAAGGTACTTTACTCTTGACGCGATTTCGTAAAAATGACATTTGCGTCCGCACTAAAAGCAGTACGTAAAATTTGAAATACTCGTTTACTGTTTTAGGGCAAGCACCAACTTTTATGAAGAATAAGATTTTCTGGGAATCCAATAATAAAGAAGTTTCCCATATGTTGCATACTTTTTTGGACACACTGTGTATATATACACTCCGCCACAAAAGTATCGCATCACCACTATTTTACTATACCCTGTAAAATGACAAGGATTTAATTATATATTATCGATAGTTAATTTTTCGGATATATTTATTAACCTTACAAAACGCAAATCAACAACAAAAAGTTGGTTTTATTCGAATTGTTTTCAAAATTAACAGAAATAAAAAAAAGAGTTCTCAGTAAATAACAGTTATAAAAGAATTGACCCAACTTAGTAACGCGTATTGCCTCCTCTTGCACGTATGACATCTTGGCAACGTTGTGGCATGCTTCTGAACAATGCCTCTAAATAGCCTTCCTCCAAATTATTCCATTCTATAGTTAAGAGCCTTTGCAAGTCTTGAAGATTACCGGCAATCTCGTTTCCAGTTCTGACATGTCTGTAAAGATGGTCCCAAATGTGTTCAATAGGGTTTAGGTCTGGACTACGTGCTGGCCAGTGTAAGACCTGGATATTGACCTCCTGATGGTACTCAGTAACTATTCGTGCTACGTGAGGGCGGGCATTGTCATGCATTAATAGGAAATCATCACCAATGAACGGAGCATAAGGGACAACATGTTCTTCTAAAATCTCCCTGATATACCTATCAGCAGTTAAGGATCCCCTATTTATCAACACCAAGTCCGTGTACTACATTGCGAATAGCGTTCTCCGTCTTGTCTATAAACAGAAATTCTTCGATCTGAGGTATGTAAACAAAACCTAGACTCATCAGTGAAGAGCACGTTACCCTAGTCGTACACGTTCCAGTCTTCATGGTCTCTCACGAATCTTAATCGCGCTACACGATGTTCCCTGGTAAGTAGAGGGGCTGTCGCGGCAACTCTGGCTCTAATTCCTAACTGCCTTAAGACTCGTCTAACAGTTTCCGAAGATACCCGTACATTCCGTGTCTCGGCTAAATTATGCTGAAGTTGAGTTGCTGTCACATGTCTTCGGCGTAGGGCCTGTAATTGCAAAAATCTTCTATCGACAACTGTTAATGCGCTTGGTCGGCCGAGCGTTGGTCCTCTATCGTATCCGCCAGTCTCTCGGTATCTAGCCACCACACGAGATACTGATGGTTGATTAACGTCCACTACATTTGCGACGTATCTCTGACTCCGTCCGTCTTCGACCAGAGAAATTATTCTGACAACTTGCTCCTGTGTTAAATTTACATTTATGTTAGCACGACCCTCCACAGTCAAAGATATCAACGGAATTTGATTTAACGCACAAACTGTTATTTCTTAAACGAGGCAAAATAGACTGGTGATTAAAAGCAAACGGCGACAATCATGTTGTGTATTTTTTTTGCTATAGAAAAAACAAATTTTTAGTTTACTTTAGCAAACATTTACTGTACAATAAATAAACTTGAAATGCAAATAAAAAGTAGTTTGATAAAATCTGATTTGTTGGAATTTTCAACATTTTTATAGGTGATGCGATACTTTTGTGGCG
>JAEQML010082863.1:0-10673 GCA_016904865.1 Pissodes strobi | reverse complement strand
ATGGCGCTCGACGAGCGGTGTGCGTGCGAAGATGTTGATTGACAGGGCTCTTGAATATTTGTATGTTGTAATTAGTGGGAAACAGATGTCCTGGGAGTGAGTTCCACAGTGATGCAGTGCGCCAGACGAAGGAGTTCTTGTAAAGCGATGTTCTAGGTGTTTCCAGTTGTACGACGAACTGGTGCGCTTTTGCCGTCTGTCGCGGCTGTCTGACAGGAGCTGCCAGGGGCAGGATGAGGCGCACCAAATCCTGGGAACATCTGCCGTGAAAGTATCTGTAAAATAGAGATATCTCGGCTACATGTCTGCGGTGTTCCAGACTATCTAGATTCCGGGTCAACTCCGGGTCGCCGACGAGACGCACAGCTCTCTTCTGAATGGAATCCAGCAGCTTTAGGGTGTGCTTTGGTGCGGCACCCCAGATATGTGAGCAATATTCTAAGCACGGTCTTATTTGCGCTTTGTAGAGCAAGAGCAACTGCTGCGGTGTATAGAGTTTTTTGTTGCGAAATAGCGCACCAAGCTTCTGGGAGGCTGATTTTGCGATGTTAGCAACGTGGTCATGCCAGGACATATTGCTGTTGACGGAGATACCAAGCAGTCCGATTGACGAGGATGAAGGAATGATCGACCCTGCCATAATGATGTCAGAGCCCGCTGTATTGGCCCTCTTGGTAAACGTGGCTGCTTGGGTCTTTGCTGCATTAAACTGGACCAAATTTCGGTCGCCCCAAGTTTGAACTTTCTCCAGGTCTTGATTAATTGCTGTAATCTGCTCCTGTCTGCAGTGATGAGTCTCAGTCGCTGGGCGTGTGGTGAAATTTTAAGAAACGTAAGTAGCGGCAGTTCGTGGAATTTGGTGCCAACACAAAAAAGCCTGCCGCAGACGGCGAGGAAGGCTAACTCACCGCAGGCTAAAAAATTTGAGGGACCACGCCCAATTTTTACCCAAAAGTCATTAAATCGTTAACAAAACAAGGATCCGGCGCCCCGTCGGGCTATTTGTAGTGTAGTTCGACTCTTCGATAACTTTTTGCAAATTCGTCAATGACGTCATCATAAAAACGTGCTCCGACATATTTTGGAGAAGTTTGTTTGCAATGAACAGCTATATTTTGCGAAAGTCTTTCCTGCCCCGTTGAATTTCTTACGAATTTTTTTATACGTTTAAGTGTTGAAAAATTGCGTTCTACTGACGAACTTGTGGCAGGTATTGTCAATACTAATTCACACAACTTCGACACTTCAGTGTAGGCTTCTTCCAGCTCCTTGTCTTTCAAAAATTGCACTAGTTCTTTAGCGTTATTTTTTGTACTAATCATCAGTTTCGTAAATCACTTTTAGTTCAGATCGCAGTAACACTCGGTCGAAGAACTGGCCCTAATGACGAAGAAGAGATTTAAAGGCATCTTCTGGAAAAGCTTTTTCCTTAAATGCAGCAAAATTGCAGAGCTTGAGGATTTTAAAATCATTTAAACCGTTAAATCTATAGTTTATTTGTTGCTGAATTTGATCGATTATTTCGTAAAAGAGGCGCCTGTATGACATTTGAATATCTCCTACCCTCTCTGTTCGAAGCCGCTTAGCTTGTGGCTCTACATTTAACGTCATCGTTTTCTCTCATCACATATCTATATTACTAATTTCATTATAACAATTCACCTAAGAGCTACCTTGCATAACTTAAGATATTTATGTACATTGTGTGGGTAAACCACGCATGCCGATAGCGCCGTTAAGGACCCCTCAACACGCCGCACCTACCCTTATGGCCAGCTATTTTTAATGCAGCTTTTCAGTGACACTTCTCAGATAAAAGCTAGTTTTACTTGGGTGTGCCTTGACACCCTTCAAGAGCTTTAAAATTGATGAATTATCAACGAATGGCTATAACATCTGAATGGCTTGTTTTGAGGTGAAGGAAAGTAACGCTTTATAACGAAATTGTATTTAATTATTTTTAATTTAAATTAATTAGGCGTTAATTTGTATTGAATTTCTAGCTCAGTCGCCAATTTGTAAGGATAAAGCCAAAATTAATTCATTGTTTATTTAAATATGAGAAACTTTGTGACTGAGGGTGTAAGTTGTCTCTTCCACTTACTGTATTGTTTTATGATATTGTGGGCGCCAGAGCTCCCTGAGACAATGTAAATAAAAAGTAAATATTAAGATATCAAGAATTATAAATATAAGAACATTAAAAATTAATTCACGTCTTAAAGAACTCTATCGATCCTATAATAAATCAAACAATACATATTTCTAAAAACAATATATATTAATTTAACAACTAATTTACAAGATGATGAGGTTTAAAAAAAGATTAAAATCTATACAATCAGATGTAAATACAACTTATGAAGTTTTGCTTGGAATAAACTAACTAGCACTAACGATTCAATGTAAACGATCAAAAAATTTAATGATAACAGGTAGTTGATCTAAGTAGACGATCTTTCTTCGGAGATATATTACCTACTTCTATTCAATTATCTGTAACCATGTGATAGCTTCGTTCAGCTACTTGTAACCATGCGATTGGTTAGCATCTCCACTGGAAACCTCTTCTGCCTGTACCTAAGCTCACCCGCTATAGGCGTATCCAGGTCTTACAGATAATCCTAGTGGAGACTCCTACTTGTTCGCAGAGCAAAGCTGTAAATGGTGTCTTCGTCGCGTCAGACGCTCGCACCAAGATCGTTACATGAAAACAAAAATATATAGGTCTTAGACCAACTAATACTGATTATTAACTAATTATTCAGGAGAGTATCCTGTGGACCTCACTTTAACATAGGAGGTTGAAAACTTGAATATTTACTGGTTACAGTACATATAATCAGAACTTAAATTATAATTTAAAGTTCAGCAAAAATTGTAAATAACTGTGATTAAATAACACTATAAATAATTACCGTTATTCAAGATATTTCCTTTCTTTACTTTGAAATATGAAATTCAAAGGAAATGATGATTAAAATTAGAAATTTAAAAGATAATTATAAAATTTGTCCAAACAGTGGCTCTCGGCAACTTCAAATAGAAAATAACTAGATTTTTATAAAAAAAATAGAAAAACAAAGTACAACCTCTCTTTAAACAAGTCTAATGACTCCAGATAAGTAATTTCTTTACTTAATCTATAAATATGGCCCTTGGCACATAAACAATAATTTTACGTAAATTACGTCTCAATTAATTAAAGATACAGATAAGATAATTACTATCTCGCTTTGAGATAGGAACTTAGGTAAACGATAAAGAAAATAAACCAGGTAAATTTATACACATATGCTTAAACCTCTTTCATAGGCAAATTAATGCCGGTACATCATTGATCAAACGTGGCACGATAAGTGATAATAATTATAGTTTGATGTTACAAATAAACTGAAAGATTAATGAAATAAGCCTAAAAAGCAAAAAATTACTATAACCAACAATACTATTAGGAAAAACCCAGAGAAATTCTACTACAAATTCAATTAACAACCTTTGCAGGAAAATATAAAATCCGCTCTGAGAATTTCCCAGGTAATACTATTCAATTTAAATGAAACTATGTAAAATCATATGTATGACCACTAAACGATGAAATAATTACGTTCTCTATATATACACTATCAAATTACACAAATGTGACCAATAAGGTACGTAATTATCCACCAAAAAAAACGGTATTCAAACCTAAAGGTCACCATAAAAAATTAAGACTGCTGAAATCATCAAACACTCGAAAGTGCAATATAAAAATGCTAAATTCTTACTATAGCCAAATATAAGTCAGTGAATTGGAAACAATTATTACTAATGCATTTAAAACATAAAAAGATTATTGAAAAATATGCGAGATGAATAAAATATTTTGAGATCAGAAACTAATATCACTTACCGTGCCAACGTCTGCACACAAGATGATATGACCTTCCTTTCAAAATTTGTACGTTCTACCTATTGTAATTTTCAATGCTTGGATTGGGCAATTTAAAGCACGTGACAACCGTTGTAGGAAACCCGGCGTCAAACTAAGGAAACATTCAACATACGCTAAATGTAGCAATCTATTGAACAACACTCTACGTTCTTCAATTACCTACCAACTATACTAGATAAGCCCGTTTCCTAACAGATGGCATTCCCACAATCAAGCGATCTACACTGACACGAATCCATAAATTATAGATACAAATCTGCGTACCTGTTCTCCTTAAAGTTAATTGTGCGAAATATATTCATTCATAGGTAGGTGTCACTGTCGATCATTATACTGAGCATTGAAAACCATTGATAAATATGTAGAATTATTGGAGCGGAATAGACTGATATTTGATAACATATATTCCGTTGCAGGAAGAGAGATGCGGGAGGGTAGTATGAGGAAAAACACATTGAAAAACCTCATTTCTCGCTTCTTTGGTATCGTTTTCTCCCAAAACAGGTCAAAGTCATGTCTTTTTGTCTTAACATGGACTTAAAATCCTCCACTTTTTTTAAGCAAAAAGCAATATAATTCGTCTTAGTTTGTAATATATTAAAAACATTGCCCGGGAATGGAAATATTCTATATAGGGTATAGGTTTCTGGTTCAATTAGTGGAACATTTAAAATAAACACGATTTTATCATTGGACTGATAAGCTTCTAATTCAATAATGTCGAGATACTGAGCGACACTTGAATGTATATGTAGGTAGTGGAAGATAATTTTTTGACAAAGATCGCGATATTTCTTGAAGAGATGCGACTAGATCTTTTGGAGTAATGATTGAACTGTGCAAGATTTTTAACCGGGCAAATATTATTGCGTTTAAAATGTCATCAATGGAGTTTTCTAAAAATACGTAACTTTCCATTAAAGATTCACAGAGTTCTAAAGTTCTTGTTTGCGCTTCATAAAATGCCATGGTATCTGAAATATCGTTCACGGATATTTGAATTTCGGTAATATCTCGATTGAAAGTTTCTTCGTCAACTTGTAGTTTTCGAATGGTCGAGTTAAAGTTTTTTATAACTGATGTAGTCACGGAAATTTGACTTTTTAATAAACTTTCGAGTTCACGTTCGTCGTGATTAATTTTATTAATGCATTCTAGGTTACCTGTAATTGATTTAAAAATACTGCCTATACCTTTTACTAGACCGCGTTTACTTCTAAAAGCATACATTTTTGTATCGACCAAAATGTCTCTCAATTTTTGATTAACGGAATCAGCAATTTGTGTTAGGAGACTAAAATGTGTTTGAATTTCAACTTTGAAGGCTTTCATTCTAGGTGTGGGGTTGTCAAGTACGCTTGACATGCTAGCAAGAATTTTTTCATTATTTTTAATAGCTTGTCTAAAGGGTTGTAAGTCCTTATACACTAGTAATGTTCATTTGTCATTCGAAACTCTAATACTTCTTTCTTCATGATAGAAGATCCCAATGGTGTTGTTAATGGGTGTGAGGGTGAATTGGGAGATGGCGGCTGGTATTAGCCCGAACAGTCTGGAAAAGAATAGACTAGTCGTAGTAGGGCTTTAACCTGTCGAAATTTATTTTTGAAGATTGGTTAGTTGCTAAATTTTTAACCAATGCTGACGTTCCAAAAACTTCGGTTATTTGAAATGGACCATTAAATTTATTATGGGTCTTATCTTTGTCTTGCGTTTCTTTGACATATACTTTATCGCCAACTTTATATTCCCGAAGCTTTTGCGAAACGGATTTGTCAAATCTTATTTTAGCTTTTTCTTTTTGTAGGTTAGTTCTTGACCGCGCAATTTTATAATAGTGCTCCATTCTTTTATTGAGGTCCCTAATGTATTTTGAAATTAGTTGTTCTTGATTATAGAGGGTTTCAGGAGGTCTGCTTGATGTATGGCCAAATATAAGCTCATATGGACTAAAACCATGGGTTTTATTTTTAGTATTGATGTAGCAAATTATTGCATATGGGAGGATGTTAAAGGGGTGTTCATTAGGATGTTCAGCTACATGTACTCGAATCATTTCGGTTAGGGTAGCATGAAATCTTTCAAGTGAGCCATTTGATTGAGGATGGCCAGTGCTTGAAAAGGTCAGCTTTACGTCATAAAGTTTACAAAGGTCTTTCAGTAGGGCGTTGTCGAATTCTCGCCCATGATCACAATGGATCCTCAGAGGGGTGCCAAAATGTTGAAAAAACACTAGGAGTATGTTTACAACTGAAGTTGATTTTTTATCACTTATAGGGTAGGCCTGTGTGAATTTGGTTAATTCATCTCTAATGGTAAGGGCATAATTACGAGTAGGATACTCGAAAAGGTCTATATTGATCCTTTCGAAGGGTGTTTTTGGAGTTTCAGTAATTACAAGGGGTGTACTAAGATTTTTGCGACAAATTTTGACTTTTTGGCAAATTTCGCAATTTCTTATACATTTTTCTACGTCCTTAGTTAAACCCGGCCAGTTGTATTTTTCTCTTATTCGTTTTATGGTTTCGTTAATTCCACGGTGTAGATTATTTTTTCCGGTATGATATTGGTCTAAAATGATTGGAATTTGGTCATCATCGGGAGTTTTCACGATATTTTGACATATTTTGAGTTTAATGTCTTTCTCGGTGAAAATAAAGGAAAATATTTCCAGAATGGGTAATTTCAAGTTATTCTCTATGCAATAGGTTTTTTGCAAATCGAATTCGTCTTGGCTTTTGAATAATATATAAAATAAGTGCTGAACTACTATATCCTTATTATAGGGCAAAGGAATTATGTAATATTTGCGTCCTTTTGCGCTTTTACTCGATAAGATATTAATTTCATTGGAAGCGAAATTGGGAGTTTCTTCCAGGATATCGTCAATGATTTTGTAATGTAGTTCTTCTAGTTGGTCTTGCCAGAAGAAAGTGACTATGTCTTTGTGGGATTTGTCTAAAAGTTGTGAATTGGAAATTTCGATTTTAGAATAATCAATAATTGATTTTGTTTTGTACAGATTCACAAAGGTGTTATATTCTTGCGTAAGTTGGTCAGTGTTTACATCATCATTTTCGTCATTTGATAGAGATTTTTCTTCACTAGTCGATGGGCGGTTATGTATGTCTTCGTCCTCATTGGAAGCAAAGATAGAGATTTTTGATTGGAAATCAGAATATACCTTAAAATGATTCATTTTGACAAGGGATAGCGCCTCCGTGTTTTTATTTATTTTTCCTGGTTTATACTCGATTTTATAGTCGTATTCCTCGAGCTTTAGACGCCAAAAAGCTAGGCGACTGGTCTTTGATAGAAAAAAGCCATGTTTTAATGGGCGATGGTCTGTAATCAAAACAAATTTCCGGCCAAAGAGGTACGGTCGAAAGTGTTTAACTGCCCATACTATTGCGAGTAGCTCTCTCTCTATAGTTGAGTATTTTGTTTCTGCATTGCACAAGGTTCTGGAAGCATATGCTATTGGAAGATCCTTTCCTATGGGACCTTGCGACAAAACAGCGCCAATGGCGAACGAACTTGCGTCAGTGGTCAAAAGGAAGGTTTCCTCAAAATTGGGGTAGATTAGAATTGGGTCAAAGACGAGTGCCATTTTTAGTTCGTCAAAGGAAGATTTACAATCTGAATTGAAATGAAAAGGAACATCCTTCTGTAGGAGTTTTGTTAAGGGTTTCGATATTTTCGCAAAATTAGGGATGAAGCGTCTATAATATCCCACTAAGCCTAGAAAAGACTTAATTTCTTTGGGCGTGGTAGGTGTAGGAAATTTCTGGATGTAATCAATTTTTGAAGGGTTTGGTTTTACTCCTTCTTTGGTAATATCATGACCAAGATAAGCTACCTCTTTTCTTAAAAATTCGCACTTATCAGGCTGAATTTTTAGATTTGCCTTTCGAAGGCGCTTAAAGACTTCTGTTAACCTAGAAATATGTTCATTGATACTAGGGGAATATATAATAATGTCATCCATGTAGACGAGACAGCAGCGTTCATTCATTCCCAAGGAGAATATTGTCCATGACTCTTTGGAATGTGGACGGGGCATTCTTGAGACCAAATGGCATACGAACGAATTCGTAGTGTCCATTTTCGACTGAAAAAGCTGTTTTCGGGATATCTTTGGGATCGATCTCAATCTGATGGAAGCCTGAGGCTAGATCGAGTGTAGTGAAGTATTCACATTTTCCTAATTGATCTAGGGGGTCGGAAATATGTGGTAGAGGATATTTATCGCCAACAGTGAGTTCGTTGAGCTTCCGATAATCGATTACGATTCGTCATTTTGGCTTTCCTGAAGCATCAATCTTTTTGGGTACGACCCAGACGGGAGAAGACCATGGAGATATAGACTGACGAATTATACCTTGATTTAACATTTTGCTGACTTGAGATTTAACTTCCTCCTTGTGTACTTGAGGGTATCTATAGGATTTGGTAAACACAGGTCTTGCGTTGTTAGTTTCAATGGAATGTTTGATTTCGTTAGTAAAAGTAAGGTCGTCACCTTCAATGTAAAATATATCGGAAAAATCTTGGCATAAATTGGTTATTAGTTCTCTTTCCTCGTCATTTAGATGGTCTGTCCGTAATTGATTTCTAATTAATGTTTGTCTGTCATAAATCGTGTCAATTTTTGGTTCTAAATGTAAGTTAAAAATTGTTTGATTACTACTTATACCTGGATCGAATGGTTCGATAATTAATTCTGTAAAATCAATAGTTTTTTCTATCGCATTTGAATTGACAATCGAGGTTAAAAATTCACCGTCTTTATTTACTCTAACTAGTGCATTAGGTAACCTAACTTTATCTTTTTCTTGAGTAAAAAGTAAAGCATCTGTATTAGCTAGATCACATTTTAGTTTAAAGATTTTATCGGTTCTGGCATCGATTGAAATTTTGTTAGATTTTTGTGTATTGCAGTTGCTATTGAGTTTTGGTGGCAATTCATCATTTATAACTTTATGCAAAGGAATCGTTTTAACATTAGTTACTAGTTCTTTTGATTTTAAATCGATTACGCATTCGTAATGTTCTAAAAAGTCTAACCCTAATATGCCGTCGAAATCGATATCAAGATTATAAATGTACACTTTGTGAGGGTCTTCAAGGCAAAAAGGAATAAGGGTGGATTCATTAATGGAAAGTTTTTCATCTGTAATACCTTGAATGGTAACATTTTCAGTACATCGTCGCGGAAAATTTTGAACAGTGTTTTCCTTAAAAATTGAAATTCCTGCTCCGGTGTCGATAAGCAGTTTAAATCTATTCGAAGCGTCATTTATATAATACAGATTTTTTGAATTCACCGTAAAAAGTGGGCTTTTTAAAGAAATGCTTGTTCCAGAAAATTTATTTTTGGGTTCATGTCGTCTAAGTTTAATGTTTGGATTTGAGTTGTAATCTCTGATGTTGCATCTTGGTAGATATTCTCCGGAGGGTGAGGGTTCATTGAAAGTGCGAGAAAATCCTGATAATTGTTAGTGTTTGGCAAATTGGTTGAATATTCGGGAGAACATTCATCCGTCTGATAATAATTTTCGTAATTATAATCGGTGCTGCCGACATGATAGTCATTATTATCGGGATATGCTTCAGGCGAAAAGTCATTGAGATTTACGTGATGTGCCCTCTGTTGGGTTGATTGGTAATTGGGATTTTTCTGGAATATCGAAGGGCGAAATTGAGGCTGATTTTGACTTGATGTGTTATGTGACTTATATTGGTTTTGTGGGTGACTATTCCACCTGTTTTGTTGAAAAGAGATAGGCGAATAGTTGGATGAATTTATAGGCCTTTGGAAATTATTATTATTAGCAAGTCTTCGGGAATCGGGGAATTCTACCGCAGGTTAAACATTTCTGTGGCTGAGGTGGTGATCTATTAGCATTAAATGTATTTTTTGGTGGGGGTGGTTTATATATTTTTTAATTTTCAAGGTAGGAGAGTTGGATTTCTTTTCGAATTCTGGATTGTGCTTCTAAAAGCGAAGTAGGGTTTCCAACACGGATGAGCTGTCCTAAACGTGGTTCGAGTCCTGTAAGTAATGTATTTAGGGCCATAGTTTCGATAAGGCTTGTTTGAGCTTCTTTTTGTTCTTTTGTTCGGAGATGGGGAGATTTTTGAACACTAGCATGCAGTTTTGCATTGAGAACTTGGAGTCTATTAAAGAAGGTAAGAGGTGACTCACTAGGAAGTTGCCTAAGGCGTTGAAGATCCTGTATGAGGGATGAGAGATCCCTAGATTCTCCAAAATGTAGGCTCAAGAGCTGTTTAATTTCTAAGTAAGAATTTGGGTTTCGGGAACTTACGAGCTGGGCTGCTCTACCTCTGAGTTTATTTTTAATATGAATTACAAGGAAAACTTTTTGTTGCGTAGTTGCCATATCGTACGCACAATCGCACGCATCTATAAAATTACCTAAAAAGATCTGGTCTCCGTCGAATTCAGGTACAATGGAAAAAAATTCGGAAAGTTTGTAAGGTTCTACTTCAAGTGTAACAGTTTCTCCTGCAGGCATTTTGATGCGAGTTTAAACGCAAAAATATAATAAAAGATTTCACGTATAGAGTAACAAGGATAATATTTCGATAAAAATAAGAAAAATTGGGCAATATTTGGAAAATCGAACAGTTTTAGCACAAAATTGAGATAAAAACGAGACGATTCTATACTCACAAAAATAACTTCATTCCAGTCGTCGTGTTCTCGTTGCTG
>JAEQML010082859.1:0-10673 GCA_016904865.1 Pissodes strobi | reverse complement strand
CTGCATGTGTTTCCTCGAATAAATAACACAATCGTGTCGGGAACGATCAATACCTCCTACAACAAGGCCAGACGGCTTACGCGTGACGTCATCAAAAGTGGTCTTAACTTATTTACAGGCGTATATTGAAATGTGCAATTTCTTTTAAAATTTCACAGTTAAGTAGACATTTTAGATGCAAAAATCTCGAAAAAATATAATAAAAACTTGTGTTTTGTAAATTTATCTTTTTTATATATGTAGTTTGAAACGTAATTGGCCTAATACAATACCTCCTACAAGCTGATATTACTTTAAGCACGACTATCATGACTGATAATGTGTATTACTCAATTTTTTTTTAAAATCAAATATGAAATTGCTGTTTACTTACCTTTTTCTGCATACCTACCTAAATAATATTTAAGAGCTTCCGGCTAAAACAAGGCTGCAAGTCATGAACAGCCTTTAGACGTGCCTCATTCGATTTTTGTTAAAGGAAAACGAAATTTCAAAGCAAAAACCTTTGAATATCCAGTTTATCAAAATAGAATCTACCTATTTTGATAAGCTGAAACTAGATACCACGGTAAAATATCACTATATGTATAAAAGTGTCATAATAGGTAATAGCTTGGGTAATAGTAATGTCAAATTTGATAGTGCGTTTTCTCCTCGGTTTCCTCCATCCAAAGAACCTTGCAATCTTCAAATATTTATGATAAAACATGAAAGATTTATACAGGTTTCAAATTATTACTTTTTTATGTTAGATTTGGTATATTACTCGGTATATTATTGGGGTCTAATATTTATTTATTAAAAGTCTCCAGTTTCCTTTTTTCCTTTTACCCAAAATATTATGATTATGTTTAGAACAATAATTATTATTAAGAAAGAAGTGTATTTGAAATGCTGCAAAGAAAAATTTTTTGAAACGTCAATTTTTAGGTGATTTTTACAATTTTCAAAATTAGTCAAAAGGCTATTTTGATTTAGATAGTTTAACAACAGCTCACAAAGAAAAGACTTTTTATTGTAAATATCTAAAAATGTGTCTTCGAACTCATTAATCAGTTTTTTAAATATAATATAGGCTGTTGAAACTGCGTTCACGAGGATATAAAAGAGCCCCACGACTTAAGGAATTAATGAAATTGTAAGAATCTTCTACAACACAAGGTTCATTTAAGGTTAAATTTTCTTTACAAAATTCACAACTTATTTTTTTTAAAACAATATGACAGCAATATCTACTTAAATAAGTGATTAACTGGCATTTCAGATCCTCTGCTGTGTCTTGTGAATGTGACAAATTATTAAGAACACCCGAGAGAAAACCTTTCAGAGCCTCTATAATAAAATGATTAAATATTTTGAGAGCTAATTTAACATTTTGCTTTTTTATAAATGATGGAAAAAGGGCCTTTAAACTACGGGAATACCCATGTTTTAATATTTTGTCTCGTTTTAGTTCATGAAGTTTTTTGACCACTGAGGGCATATAGCAAACATTGCATTACAGCCTTTATGAGGCATAATTACACTAAATATTACTTACTCCAAAATTAGCTAACAGGAACAAATTTTATAAACTTGCTGATCACATTGAAAAAGCACAAAATAAACTCTTATTACACGAACGCAACAGGTCAACTCCAAACATTTTGGAAAGCTAAAAACGAGGCTAAAAACATGAACTTTAGATCTTTTCGGCGAGTTTCCACCGCACATCATTGTTCACATAAATTTACACACACGAAAGTGTAAAGAAATTAACAGAAAAACAATCAAAATCGAACAGAACAATAATTAACAAGCCGGTCGAAAGTACGCCATTACGCCAACTGACAGAAGGCACTGAGGCAGTGTTGCCAGATTTAGAGTTAGTTTCATACATTATTTGGGATGTAAACTATTAACGTATATTTAGTTGGACTTTAATTTTTACAGCATTTGTTGAATGACATTTGAAATTATGTTTTTAAATGGACCTAATATTTATACAAAATAATTAGGTTATTGGTTAGCAACGTTTATTTTCTTAAAGGTTTTGATTCCGTTATTGCTTCACTTTTCAGTTTTTATATATTTACTTTTTGGGTTTTAAATATTTGTTTATATTTAATATAACTACACTATAATATACCAAAGCAAACTTTTACATTAAGTATCTAATATATTGTTAATTGTAATCTTGGAATCCAAGACGAATATTTAACGTTTCTTTGAAAAATAATTTGTGGCAAATAGCAAGTAGCTCAAATTGTGATAAAGCGCCCAATCTGGCAGCACCGGATACATGACGTCGAGATGGGAATTGACATTCCAGTCGCCCAGCGTGGCAATCAACGTTAAATACGGAAGTAGGCGCGATAAACTAAACAATACTTTTACTGGGCACCTCTTGGCTCCTCTTAATGCTTTTCTTATGGCAAAAAAGTATGGACCACTTTTCATGACGTCACTGCTAATTTCAATATCAGCTAGTTGGCCTAGTTGAAGGAGGTATTGAACTACCTCAAAGTCTTTCTTTTTACTTATTTTATGGTTCTTTATGCACAGGAGTGGTGTTTGTAGCCTTTTGAAGTTTTAGTTCTTGCAGATATGAAGAAGTAATAATTGTGATTTTACCAGTTTTTCTGGCAATCCTTCTAGGTTGCAAACTCTTTGGTATAGGTTTTAATTGTGATGGGTGGAGTATAATTTTTCCGGGTTTCTTGTTTAATTCTTGATGGGTCAGGAACTGCTGATGTTTTTTTTTATTTAAAACGTTAGTCTGTATGTTTGATGGACCGGTTAGAACTGGCGGTGTGATTATAGTAGAACAGGTGCTAGCTTCTGGAACAATATACGAAACGTCTTCGATATTTTCAGTACCTGATGGGTGATTCCGCTCAGGCATATTACTTTGGACATCCACAATCAGCTCATCAGGAAAAAATTGTGGGTCCATAGGACATATTCCCGTATTTTTGAACCCACTCATCACATTCTTATATATACGAAAGCTCCCACTTCTGCTACACTTACTACGTACCCAGGATGATTGCGCAGTCACGTCCTCACATTCTGTTCATAGAAAGTACCTAGTTGATACATAAATAACAATTCCAACGGCTGCGTTCTATGCGATGTATGTGGAGGTAGAACAAGTATATGCCTCTGAAATTCATAATTTCTTTCAAAGTACCGTCAATTTAACTGATACAGTGGCGGACATATCACCGGGCAGTTCGGTGCGCCGCCCTGGGGCCCAAGGTTCAAAAGGGCCCCACAATGCCGCGGATTATAAAGTATTTTTTTATCGAAGTAAGTAACCAAAAATAATGAAACAATAATTAAGCTACATTCAATAAAGTCACAGTATACATACCTATACGTGTCTACTAATGAAATATATCGACCATACCACCCATGCCTAATATTCGTTGAGAGGGTTGCCATCCGTCCTCTTTTCCCCGGACACTGTCCTCTTTTTTTGAGCGTCCGGGGGAAGTCCGGGAAAATTTTTACAAGCGTCCGGGATTACTATAATGATCAAAAGTTCCACAAAATCCATGTTAACCAAAATATATTCACCGAAATAAAGCAATCGCAACATTGTCGGCTCTATTGACGTGATGATCACATCACGCGTACATTTTATTCTTTCTTAACCATATTCACGAGTCCTGGGCTTGCGTAAACACCCTGGCGGCCCGGGTTCGATTCCAGCGGCAATGCATGCTATGTTATGTTTAAGGTTGCTTTTTTTCTTGATTTTGGGCATTGCCTTGGGTCAGTTTGGGTTAGTTTTGAGTGGGTGCGCCCCCTGAGCGAGCGAAGCGAGCAGAGGCAATACCTCTGTTGTAGGAGGTATTGGCAGAGGTCAGGGTGACCACCTTTTAGCCGGATAAAAACCGGAGAAATTGTTTTGCCAGCGCATTCACCATTTTCACACATAGTTCACAAGAAATTATTTATTAACATATATCTATACGAAACAACGCAACGAGTAACGAATATTTTTTTAATCAAAAAACAACGTTTATTTTCTTTAATAAAATACCCTATGTTTGTAATATCTAAAACTTAACAAACTAACATAAAAAAGCTAAGTCTTTGGGAATTAAAACAAAATTACACTCGTACATATCTACTGAAATTTGAAAGTATATTTTTTATCGGTGCGACAACATTTCAGTAAATCTTTTTGCGCATCTTTTGCAAATATTCTGCAAATTTCTGGCAGGTGAAATTATAGTTTAGTTTTGTGCACAATTCCATTTTAACCAATTCGACTCGCATTTTATTTCTTTCATCAGTCCAAAGTCCAGACATTATCGAAAACACTCGTTCTAAATATGCATTGCTAATTGGAAATGAAAAAATTATTGAAATAATTTTCAACACTCCCGGAAAATTACCGCACTTAAACAACTTTACCCATATTTCATCCAGACAGAAGTGAAAAATCTTCTTCTTGCATTTTTCCTAATACCAGTGCCAGAGCAACAAAACGTTTAAAGCGGGGAATCACCAACCATGTTGCTAAGGCGGTCAAACCATTAATATTATTGGATGGAACTATCGACGAACGAAAACCGGAGATTTATCTGAAAAACCGGAGAACGGAGAACCGCTATGAAAATTAGTGAAGGGACTATTCGAATACAAATAATCGAAGTATTCGATTCTGGCTTGCATTCGAATGCATTCGATTCTGAACGAAGAATTCGAATACCCGAAATATTCGAATGCGCTAACAACGAATTAATCGTCCCTCGAATGCTGGTTGAATCGAAACGAAATATGAATCGGCACAATTCGCGTCAAATGCGTTTATAATATAACTTGTTCGATTATGCTGGTCTGCCGTCTGAGTAACAAATAATAGCGGGCTTTGTTTTGTATTATGGTGAATAATAATCGAAAACGCTATACTTTAAAAAGTATAAAATAGAATAAAACTATTAATTAAACAATTACTGTGGTAGTTTTTTAATTGGTGAATATTTTTCTTCTGTAGTAAATATATTATTAATTTTAAATGCGGTAATCGGCAGATCTGACATACATATTTTTGCATATGCAGAAGATAAGGAGTTTTGGGAATTCAAATTTAAATTATTAAAATGATTTTAGTAAATTTTTAATAAACTTTTACATAATATCTAAACAAAACAACTTTTAACCAATATTTTATTTTTAAATCGTAAATGCTTTCCCTAATCTTTGTAAAAGATTTTGCTTTTATGCTTAAATGTATCAAGAATGAAGACTTCAAGATGAAACAATCCAGAATCAGACAATTTGTAAATTTGAATTCGAGAACGAGACTTCGAAGTCACTCGAAATCTCGAGAGGTTGAATGAATTGAAACATTTGGGATATCGCGACTAATCAAAATAATTCGATTCTTTGTATTCGAATAATCATTCGATTCTCAAAAGTATTCGAATGCAAGATATTCGATTCTAAAAATCATCCGATTTTCCCTTCACTAATGAAAATCCGGAGACTCCGGGTGAAAACCGGAGAGGTGGTCACCCTGGCAGAGGTCTATGCGTGAAGTGAAAAAAATTCAACTTACAAATGTAAACATTGTGATGCGCGCGCAAGCCCAAGACTCGTTAGGCGGAAGGACTCGTGTAGATGGTTAAAATAAAATATCTGCTCACATCACTGTCCTTACTTTTTCCGCATATTTGAACAAAGAGGTTCGAAAATATATCTACTATTGACTTGACTTCAAATTATTTGTTCGTTTGCTTTGCTGCATTCGCGCTGCACTAGTTTGATATCGCCTTTCGAAGCTATATAAAAAGTTCAAAAAGTATATTTTAGATTACAAAAAGTGAACAGTTTTCCCTATTATTTCTCAGAGCAACATTGGATACAAATATAAAATGTAAGTGCCTGGTAACATGATCATTATGTATACTGTATACCACGCTGTGTCCACTCGTGTATACCTACAGCAAATTTTCGACCTTCGAACCTGTGCATTTGGCAGCAGCCCGGTCTTGCAATTCTAATATTTCACTTCACGCATGGCCCTCCGCTCGCTCCGGGGGCGCAACCAATCAAAACTAATCCAAACAATGTCCAAAATCAAGAAAAAAAACAACTTTAAAAAATATATGAATTAGCACGTACGCATGCGTGAAAGCTGAAAATTTCTGTAAGTAGACGCGAATTGTGCGTCCGAGAATTCAATCAAAATGTCCGGGGATTTAAACATTCAGGTTATAGTTTTGAAAATTCTATGTTGGCAACCCTAGTTGAGAGCCTGAGAGCGTTAAATTTGGCAACTCCCAGACCCACCACCGAACATTAACTACTGTGATTCCCACTATTCCCAGTAGGCCGCATTTTCATTTACTTTAGCAAATTATCAAATACTTGATACTTGAATAGTTTTGTTTGCATGATTAAATAATGTGGAGTGCTAAGACTTATACTGTAGCTGCTTCAGGCAGAAGATATAAAAAGCTAACGTAAGTACTTATTGTTAAGAATATTTATATTTTTGCATATTGTTTTATCTTTTGTCTCAGCCTAAAGACTCTAAAGAATTGTATTTCTAAGAAAATCAATGGAATGTATCTATATTTCTCAATTACTTACTAATTACTTTACTTTGATAAATACGATATTATAATTATATGGTACAATGGCGTAGTTTAAAACAGTGAAATCGTTGGCCCTCCCCCCGCGGCAAATATTGTGGGGGCCCTCTTTTCATAAATTGACTAAGACTAAGAGCCTAATGATAATAAACAACTATTTTTGTTATGATAGGAACGAATAAGTACCTACATTGGTTTTTGGTTCAAAGTATAGTCGGCTATCTTTGAAGAACCCCGTCGTTCAAGGGCTCTCTCGTCATGCGTGCTCCACGAACTTGTCAACTATACGCCACTGGCCACTGGTGTGAGTGATATAGCATGATTTATAGTTTAACCTTTAACATGGTCCAGTGTGATGCATCGGCAATAGGAAATCCCAAGAGAATTTTAAATTCACTCCAAATATTTGTTAATTGTTGACTTTAGAGCATAATTGGACTTTTTAAAGGTCTCTGTATGGTAAATACTTTAGGTTAAACGTCTTTGGTAAATACACATGCGGAATTTGAACAATTTTTTACAAAACAATCTTAATTTATTTGAATAAAATTGCAGCTAATTTTTCATTAAAATTGAACAGACAACGCTGCAAATACCAGACACTACCACCAGCAAAATGCCAACTTACGTTTAACAATAGTAAATCATAGTTTGACAAGTGTACTTATGCTGGTGTTTGTAGTATTAAAATTTTTAAGAAAAAGTAGCGGCAGTTTCATTCAAATCAGTTAAGATTGGCTCGTCCAAAATTGGTCAAATTCGGCATGTGTATTTACATAAACTTTTAAAAAGATTTGCAAGAACTATTGCTTGAGTTAGAGTCTTTGTACTGTAGTCTGCTAAGGTTTTCTTAGTTTCTCTTCTCTTTAGTTTTGTATTACTATCGGCGATGGATAAACCTAAACCTAAACACAAGAGTGGTGCAGAAAAACGTAAATTAAAAGAACAAAATATTCAAAGAATTAATAAACTGCCCAAGATTGACAAATATTTTGCTATTCCCTCCCAGTAATCTCAGCATTCGCATGATCAGGCGAGTGTGCGTCCTCGTTACCACAAGGAAATGAAAATGTTCGCTTGGATGATACTAATATTAAACAACAAACCTCTTGTTAGGAGCTCTTAAAATGTGTCACTGACAAACCCATTCAACCCTCTGATACGCAAAATACCAATCTACAATTTTTGGTATTAACTAGCTTTCATCCTAAATAAAAATTTAATTTTCTTACTTTTCATGGGATACGAAAAATATTAGTTCTTTATTAGTTTTCATCCTGAATAAAAAATATTGTTATATTCTTACTTTTTATGTGGTACTCAAAGGTATATCATGTATTACCTATGAACTTAGTTTTAAAATATACAAGGGGTAGGGGCCCATAAATATCTTTTGCCCTGAGGTCCACGCGTCCCTAGATCCGCCGGTGTATACAGCTGTTTACAGGCAGCAAAACATACTTTTTCCAATCTCAACAGGATACAAATATTTATTTTAAAATTACATATTACAATTTCTCAGGGAAGAGGATGACCGACAAGAACAGGTAAAAACTAGTTGATGGAAAATTCTATTTATCTTCAGGTCCTTGTAACATTGAACGTTCATCTAAACACGTTTTTAAACAAGTAATTTAGTTGCTAACCTAATAAAAGAACTACATCTCTACAAAAAATTTTTACATTATCTATTCTAGGATAAAACTAGTAGAATAGCATATTGCACAAGATATATCATAGTAATTTCACATTAGTATAGCTATTTTACGCTATCCAGGATGTCTTGTTTATTGATCACATTTGAATCGCAGAGTAACACAAATTGGGAAGAATTAAATGCACAAATAACTTTCTAAAAGTTCAACAATTTAGACATAGGAAAAATAATATTACAAACAAAATATATAACAGCGTTTGTACTTGTTTTAAACCTATTAAACAAAAGTTCTATAAATATATAAAATTAACAAATAAAAATAAAATAGAAAAACATCACATAATCATAAACGCAGTACGTAGGTTCTCTTTTATAAAATAATTTCAATTTCATCACACATACACCATAAGAACAATTTATAATTATTTTTTAAACACAGCGTACTGAAAAAGTCATCTTATTCAATCACCTACTTTTCGGAGATCAAATAAATACACACAACCTTAGTCCATACAGTCAAAAATTGAATCCTTGCTGCTTCTTTTTAAACTCAAAACAGAACTGCAAAAATGTAAGTATCTCCATTCATATAGGCAGATTCGAACATATACAAATGACTTAAGAGTAAAATATCTTTATCCTTTATCTCTTACTTGAAAAAGTTGTTCCGACATTCACAGCTGCCAAATACAAAGTCATAAAAAGCATGATTTTTCCGCTACCTTATAAATGAAGAAAAATAAGGTACTTCAATGTTAAGTCATCAAATATGGTAGGAACATAATGTTAAATTTGAATTTTGTTCACCTATAGATTAGAAAATTGCCTTAATAATAATTACTGCAACAAAATCCTCTTTTTATGTACCAAATAAAAACGCCAGTGTTCAATTTTAAAAAACCGTATGACAACTCAACTAAAGTTTTTGAAACTCCGCTGTATGTTAGCAATGACATTTGAAAAGATGCAGCAACTTTTGCAAAGAATGTTCATGAAGTATATAACAAAGTGTTCATATGAAACCAAATTTCTAATGGACAGTGAATAAACCAAAAAAGCTGGATTTATAAACCTAAAACATAGTTTATTTCGCAGCCGTTGTTGGTTGGTAGTTAGGATTTTTACAATGTATAAGCTTCAGATATTGTACTTTTTACTGGTCACTATTTTATACCGTGCTATCTTTTTGATTGGTTTGCAACCAAGCGGACATTCGAAACCTATTAAAAAGTGACAGAAGATGCACAAGAGCAATCACACTGTCTGTAAATCCTTAATCTAGATTTGCAATTCAATAATGGTGAATGTGTGCTAAACTTTAAAAAATGTTCGATTAAACTTATTGTAGTACCTTTCTGTATCAAAGTTTGATCCAAACTCCGCTTTTTATAGTTTCTAAGCAATCAAAAAAGGAAGATCTTTTGACATAATCTAACGAGGTATATTATTACAATAAATAAAAAAAGATTTAAATCAAATTTCACCATTATTTCACGTCTTTGTGAAATTGATATTAAATTTTCATTTCCATGTGCCATATTTTCTGCGCCTCGGCGTATGTCAACTTATGCCAAAAGACTCTACAAACTAAGTGTAAACATTAATCTAACAGCTCAAACTATTATTGATATGCATCACAGATTCTAAAATACTCATGTACAAAAATGTCGCCTATTTACAACTTTGTATGTTTCACTGTGTCGGTCCAGTAGTTTTGAATGGTCATGGCTTCAAGACTATTTAGAAATGAATCATTATCTAGGCTGTACATCTCTTCTGAATTATCCTGAAAAGTATATGAATTATAAGTAAATATTTTTTCAGAACGTCAGAATAAAAGAAAAAGATTGGTCGGTATAAACAATTCATTTTTTAATAATTTATCACCATAAAGGAATAACTCACGGTAATGGAAGTTCTGCTATTGATAACGGGCTATATCCATTTAAACATATGCACATACTAATACCACAGAAGAAAAAACAATCAGAATCCCATTTCTAATATTTTTCGTCAGTACGCGCACCCTCGACGCGCATCGTAAATCGGCCATTTTTTGTGGGGAATCAGTGTCGCCCGACCATCGCTTTAAGTTTATTATTATATTTGACCAGTGCTTGCGAGTTTTGCATTGTGACATTACGATCTGCTAGGTGCTAGTTTTTTGTTTTTATTTGGATTTGTGTGTTTGTCTTAGAAGTATTTTGAGAATATTTTGAGGAAATGAATAACAGAAGGAGGAAATATGTTTGCTGTGTAGCGAACTGTGAACATAAATCTTCTTCTCCGAAAGAAAGACAAAGGTAGGTAAATTATAAAAACATATATATATTTTTTTCGATACCTATTATATTATATATTCTACATATCGTATAAATATTATATGTATTTTTCTTGACGAATTTCTTGACAAAATGAACTGT
>JAEQML010082856.1:0-10674 GCA_016904865.1 Pissodes strobi | reverse complement strand
GTTTCAATGTATATAGTGAGTGGTACTTTACTTAATATAATTTATATTTTGATAAAATTATTTCGAATATTTTCAAGCTTAAGTGAATTTGGGTTAAAAGTAAGTCCAATCTCCAATTCTTTCAGGTCATCCATATATTGTGGACCCGCTGGAACAAAAGATGGCTTCATTACAGGAGCTAATTTAATATTCAAAAGTGGGTTATACACGGGATTATCATGACAACATGAACAGGAAAATTTTTAAAAACCGGCTTAAAATTCAGCTGGTTCTGAATTTTCCTCAAAAGTCTTTAATATCACGAACAATGTTTCGTCTATCAGAAGAAATCCCAAGAAAATCTTGGATAAAGCAGAAGCTAATCGGGTGATTTTCCCAGAAAAAGCCAAGATCAAATAGGGCACATTGCACGTAACAACTACTCCAGTGGAAAAATACTTCCTTGATGAATATGTTAAACTCTGAGGGCATAAAATTTTGCCATTGCCACTTTACCACTACCAGTTTAATGCATGTAAAATGCTGTGGTCCGAATGTAAACGAAAATACGATATATATATATTTCTAATCTTAAGAGATCACCATCACAAGTACATGGAAAAGCGTAATAAACACAATTTTATACAATGAATAGTTTTTGCGGTAGGATCCTTGTGAAACATCGTTGAATAATAATACTAGGGATAATTAGTACACTGCTTTTAGATGTTTCAATATAATTTAATCAGATATTTTCTCTACATATGTTTCAGCTTGATGAGGTCTTTCTCAAGAGTAGTGTAATACTAAAATCTAAATTGTTATACCCTACTAAACCGCTGTTTTTTTTTTGCACTGTCAATTATGCAGGTGTTTAAAGAGCAGATCAGTTGGTCGTTGGTATTTAAAACGTCTGTTTTTTTGTGACTTTTGGATTTCTAGGTACTCCAAAAAGTTCAACCTTTTGCTCTTTGTTTCGGTATGTAAAAGTTTAACATTATTCGTATCTATAAAATGGTTATTTTCACACAATAAAGACAAAATTGACAAACAATCTAAATCTGGTGTTTACAAAATAAATTGTGTGAACTGTGAAGCTGTATACGTAGGACAAACTGGTCGAAACTTAAATATTAGGATTAAAGAACACAAAAAATCGATTTTACATGATATTAAAAACTCTGGCTTGGCAAAACATTGTATAGAAAATAACCATTTTATAGATACGAATAATGTTAAACTTAATGTGTATGACCACACATAAAGCTGGTAGCGGAGAAGGTAGCGCAGCGAATGACGGAGAGTAGTTCGGACCCTGGCTACACATGCCTAGGATTTGAAGGCTTATTTTAAGCAAACGTCGAAACTGCAACCTGAAATTACATAGTACGCGCCAAAATATCAAACAAATTTGAACGCTCCTCTACCACCTAGCAAGTACGCGTGAATCCGCCCTGTGCTCTGCCATATGTGTGGCCACACACATTTGTTTTAAATTCATTTGAAAGCTCCGCTGCTTTCTCCGCTCTCCTCTCCGATCCGCTGTCCGCCTTATGTGTGGCCGTACACTTACACACCGAAACAAAGAGCAAAAGGGTGAACCTTTTGGAGTACCTAGAAATCCAAAAGTAACAAAAAACAGACGTCTTAAATACGAACGACCACCAACTGACCTGCTCTTTAAACAGCTGCATAATTGACAGTGCAATAAAAACAAAATACCGTCAGGCGGTTTAGTAGGGTATAACAATTTATATTTTAGTATTCAACTACTATTGATAAAGGCCTCATCAAGCCGAAACATATGTAGTGAAAAATATCTCATTAAATTATTTGGAAACATCTAAAAGCAGTGTACTAATTATCCCTAGTATTATTATGCAACGGTGTTTCACAAGGATCCTACCGCAGAAACTATTCGTTGTATTATGAACGCGAGTGCGGCGTACCTAGCGGTATATTATCGACGATGTTTACTAAAATCTAAAAAGTGATCCAATCATATTTGGTTTTTAGAACAGTGCATCAGAAATAAAATCACACCTAATCACATGACAATCTAGTGCAACCATAACTCCATAGATGCCAGAAGAATGATCCAAGGGGCATACACGATTTGGCTCCAGAGTGAACTACGCTTTTGGTTCAAAAGAAGGGACAACCTCATCCAACATCAGAAACTGATCTACACTGAACTCTTCAAGAAAGAAGGTCATTTTGTGTTACAGTATAGGGACAGGATAGTTGGTGAAGATATTAATTTAATATTGAACAAACATTATAAAACTCTACTAAATAAGTTAAGGTATTTACTCTCGTTAAAAACTAAACTGTCACACCTATTGATGTAAGTATACAGCAACACAGCAATCACACTTTTTTTCCAAGATTTTTGATTCTCACAGATACAGTATTTACAGACACTGGGAATAACTTATTAGAAAAAGGGCTCAAATATTCTCCACAATCCTACAACCAAAAAGATTTTGAACTTTTAGTAGTTAATACACAAATAGCAATAAATTCTATTTCAAAACATTTCGCAACTAAACAAAAATAACATCTCTGAAGAATTTAAATCTAATTCGAATACTCAACTGAATAAAAAAGAACTTACAACCTTAAACACAATATAAGCAAAGCTAACGCAAAATAACCTAATATTAACTAAAGCTGATAAAGGAAACACGATAACTGTTTTAACTAAATTAGATTATGATACTAAAATCAAAGAACTTTTGAATAATGGAGGTTTCATAAAAACGCAAGACCCGACTAATAAATACCAAAAACAAATTATTTCATTATTAAAAAATAACAATTCTGTACTACCTGATCTCAGAATTCTTTCTCAAATTAATGAATCCATCACCTCCCCTCTTTTACGGCTTACGTAAAATTCATAAGGATAATATCCCAGTCAGACCAGTAGTATCATATGTGAATGCTCCATGTTACAAATTATGCCAATTCGTTACGAACATTTTACCAAAATTCATTAAATTCGATTCTAAGTATGCACTTAAAAACTCCTTTGATTTCACTGATAAAGTCAAAAACTTAAAAATTCCAAATAATGCAATATTGGTTTCCTTTGATGTGAAGAGTCTGTTTAGCTCCATACCGTTAAACGAACTTTCACGTATTATTAACGGACTAATAGGTAACTCTGATAATTTAGTAAAAGAAAAAAAGCGATCTCAAATCTATAATTCGTACATGTATAGATCAAAATTATTTCCAGTATAATTATGAAATATTCAAGCAAATTTATGGTTTACCAATGGGCTCTCCAATTTCACCTTTATTTGCCGAGATTTTTATGGCTGATTTTGAACAGAATTTATTCAACACCAACAATTCATTAATCAGAAATATATTTTTTTTGGGGTAGATATGTGGATGACATATTTTGTATCTTTACAGGAACCAACAGAAACTTAGATACCTTTTAAACATTTTTAAATTCCCTAAACAATAGAATTCAATTTACAAAGAATCTAACCGAAACATATGTAGAGAAAAATATCTCATTAAATTATTTTGAAACATCTAAAAGCAGTGTACAATTTTACACGTCACCGGGGAAGATATATTAATGATGCGCTGAAAAGGAAATTCAAAAGGCTTGGGAGGCAATACAAGTATGTGATGCCCATTGAGGTATTAAATACCTCAATGTTGTTGCATGACATTCTGCCACTTACAAGTGGACGAAGATGACAACGACGACGAAGACAATAACTCTGCTCGGAAACTATCGATGAGACTGATAGATAGTTTCTTTTGCTGTAATTTTTTTTGTCATTTATTACTTAACCATTACAATAGGCTCATTAAAAAAAAAACAATCAAATTTTTATTATCTATCCAAAATACTTCATAAAAATAAGCCATATTCAAAATTTTAAATAAATCCGTTAAGCGGTTCTTGAAATATAAGAGATTATATATGCAGAATTCGAAGCGCGTCTCGAACGGGGATGTGACGTAATAAAATAGGATCACGTTCTGTTACTAGGCCGCGACCCGCGCCTCCGCGCCACGAAAATGCTGACGTTTCTGTCACTGTCATAGATAAATATATTAGGTTTGTTCTAGGATGAAATCTCGGACGGTTTGAAGCCTCCGGAGTTTGCGCATAGCAATAAAAGCGACGCTTATATCGCTATGCGCAAACTCCGGATGGCTTCAACCCGTCCGAAATGTCCTGCTAGAACAAACCTATTGTAACAAGCAAATTTTGGAGAGGCGACGTGCGACGTTCAAATAGGCGAGGACGTGACAACCCTGGAAAACGAATGGTGCAGCAGTAGAATTGAATCGGTGTATTGGCGAAATAAAACGTGTTATTAAAAAACTCGTTTACAGATCAGAAGTCGGGATAACCTGCGTCTTGTGTTATTTGTTGTGGAGAAGGGTGAAATACGCGATTTCGGCGAGTTAAATCGCAGTGGCAACTTCTTCTTTTTTTGTGAGTGGCGATATCACAAAAACTCATAACAAAACGCGGGCGTTTGTTGCTATCCTTGACAGTGGATTGACATTTGGCGATTTTTCAGATATTCACGATAATAATATAAACAAGTGTGTGGTAATTAATTAGTGATTATTGTAAAAATTGTGGCGTATTTTAACTGTGTTTATTGGCATTGGTGTTTAAAAGGCGTTTTTCAAGTGATTTCCTATGGAGGAAGGCAGAAGTGACGAGTTAGAGCTCGATTACGAGTTGGAATTGAGCGACGGTGACCATGGCGAAGGCGATTCGGCGATGAAAGACGAAACAGTCTCCATGGTACATAAGCTGTTGAAAGGCGGTTTGGCAACTAGTATCCAGCAGATTGTGGCGGCCGAAATGGCAAGGGCGGCCGAAATGGTAAAGGCGACGAGACAAAGGGCGGCCGTTTGTACTGGCGGTACCAAGGGCAACAAGAAGAGCGAAAAATCAGGTGAGCGCGTTCCTCAGGCGGTAGTAGAGCATGCTTGTAGCGATAGGGCGGACTCCGCTTGCAGTTCGGGCTGTATGGGGTCAAGGGCAAGGGCAGGCGGCGACATTATTGACCCTTTCGATCCTGAAAGCCGGGACTGTAACGTAGTCAGGTGGTTGAGCAAAATTGATCAGTTGGGCGATATTCATGAGTGGTCGAACTATGAGAGAGCGTATTTTATGCAGGCGAAATTGCAAGGCGCAGCAAGGGGCTGGTTTAATCGGCTCGATGAATATGACCTCTCATGGGAACATTGGAAGGCGGCTCTTAGGAAGGCATTTCCTAGAGTGCATGACTTTGCTCAGCTGCTCAAGGAGATGATAGCAAGGGTTAAATTGGAAGGCGAAACCATGACCCATTATTATCATGATAAAATGACGTTGATCCAAAGGTGTGGGCTTTCAGGCACAAAGGCGCTTTCGTGTCTGATTGACGGTCTACCTCTCGACTTACAGGCGAATGCGAGGGCATTTGGCTGCTCTTCCCCTGGCGACTTGTATATTGGCTTTCTTTCTTCTTTTGACAGATATCGGCGTCCATCAACCGATATTGTGGAATTGGAGGGGCAAGGAAGTCCAGGATCATGCGCAGGCGAAGGCGACGAAGACTTTGCGGTCTTCTGAGGCGATTCTCAAATTGAGAGAGGCGTTTGGCGAATTTTGGGTACCCAAGGCGTACTATTTTCAACTGCTGGCGTTTACGAGCAAGGCGTTTGCTGACTTTTTGACGAGGCGAGGTGTAAAACACCGAGGGCGAAAGGTTAGGTTGAAAGGTGCATGCAAGTGAGTCTGACTGGCGAGGTGCAAAGGGCGAATGGTCAGGTTGAAAGGTGCATGCAAGTGAGTTTAACTGGCGAGGTGCAAATGGCGAATGCTCTGTTGGCGAAAGGCGAGAGCTATGGCGATTTAAGGTACAAACTTCTTATTGAGATAGCAAAAGGCGAGTGAAAATCTGACAAAGGCGTAATATAAAGGTGATCTTCGATAAAAGGCGTAAGGTTGCAACCGCAGGCGAAACCCTTAAGGTAGGCGATTTGGTGTTATGGCGAATGCACAGATCGATAAGATCTGGTTGATTTACTGGCGAGTTAAATTAATGAGGGCATTAATTGTTGCAGGATGGCCGAATGTAACAAGCAAATTTTGGAGAGGCGACGTGCGACGTTCAAATAGGCGAGGACGTGACAACTCTGGAAAACGAATGGCGCAGCAGTAGAATCGAGTCGGTGTTATATAATACGGAGTATATAGATAGATTAGAAATAAGGCGTAGATATAGTTATGGTACGATAGCAGAGTCGACTCATGGCGTTATGTAATTATGATAACTGTACTGGCGAAGGTGTATTGGAGAAATAAAACGTGTTACTAAAAATTAGTCGTTTACAATATTAATAAGAGCGGGTCGGTTGGTGGACCCATCCGCTTTCTCTCTTTTCTTTTTATGTATCGTTCCATTTGGCTGTCTTTTTTCAAGCACTGCTTTTTGTTTGCATAGTGAATCCAGTATTGACGGTCTAAATGCATGCCTTCGATTTGTTATGGGATGCTTTTTAGCGGATTGCCGTCGCGTCGGAGAATATTATTCCGTTTAATATAGGTAGCGTAATATGAGTGTTAGAATGTGATGTTTTTCTATCAATATGAATTATAATATTTATTTTGACGCTTAAGATAAGCTTTTTAAATTTGGATTATACCTATTAGTAAAATTATAATTTATATTATCGGAATTAAAATTAAATGGGAATATATAAAAAATGTCAAAACTTCAGGGTAGGCAATGCATTTGTGCTTTCATTGTGTGCACGCCACTGTAAATACCCAAGCAGTGATGTTCTAGAGTGTGTCGAAGATGTTGGAAATCTCGAAGAGAATGAAGAAAATATCTTACCAGAAGTTATTTAAAATTATCAATTTTTAAGTAACATTGTACATACAGGGTGGGCAAATAAGCGAGGTAAGCGGCTGTATCTTAGCAACTACTAGTCGTAGAGACTTGCGGTAAAAAATTATATAATTAAAGTGTCCAAAAGAAAACACTGGAAATAATTTTCAAGTTCATACCTCTACCGCTAGGGGGCACAATAGCTATGGTCGGGTAGAAAAATTTATTTTACTCAAAAATGTTTTATTATAAGTTGATAAAGGTATACCATCACTGTAATCCTCGTGAAATTCTGCATCTTTTTTTGTTCATCACTTTGGATTGTAGGGGATGAAATAAGGGCGGGGGGAAGGGTAGAAGTCTGACTGATTGAAATGCCTATAACTTTAGTTCGACTCAACATATTTGAGCAAACTAGGTCTCGTTTGAGAGAAGAAACCTTGCTTATTAAGAACAAAATATACCCATGACAAATTGGTATTTGCTGTTCCCGCTAGGGGGAGCCAATTCAGAAGTTCATGGTTTTTTTTTAGTTTTTCTCCGAAATTTCAAATATAATGATACCATTATTTTAACAGAAAGAGAAAGTAGATCAAATTTGCAGGAAAAAACCTCTAAACCGCATAGGGATAACTTCACGCGTTCAGGAGTTATTGCCAGAAGAGCATTTTTAACAATGCATGCATTGGAAAACAAATTATTTTTCGAATTTTTATGGTCAAGCATGCCATGACTAAAGTAAAAAATGTTTTATTAACAAAAATAATAAAAACAATCATGAAAATAACATTAATGATACTAGAATAATAACATAATAGGAAATAAGCTCGGAAATAAGTGTAAATTGTGACTTAAGACTGCTCCAATATTTTATGAAATTTGGTGCAACACATGAACGAAGCTTATTTCAGGTACTCAGTTTTAGTATAATAGTTATCGTGATCTTTCTCCTAAATTAAAATATCAGCCAAAAATTTGGAAATATGAGTAGAATAAAATCAAAATTTTGCCCTTTTTCTGACGAATTTCGGACTCAGTAATTCACACGTATGTTTTTATACTTTTTCACATTTAATAGGCCGTAGAAACGAAAAACAAACTTCTTTGAAAGAAACGTTAAATTTTGTCTACTCTTCGCACAGCGATTACGCGATACTGGCTGTTTTCTTCGTCCTAAATTCTGTAAGCGTGGCAATGGAAGAACTGAAGACAATATTATTAATGTCCTGGCATACATAGAGTATAATAGGCAGATAGGAACTAGGGCATTATCTTCAAACTTGGGTATAGCACGAACTACTGTTAGTAATATATTTAAAAGACTACATTAATTACCATATTCTTCTTCTTCAACTGCCAGCGGCTGAAATCGAAGCGGCAATTTTCTCCACCCAACAAAGATTGAAACAATGTGTGCAACATGATGGGAGGCAGTTTGAACACATGATACATTAAATTGAAATGTTTTATTCGAATTCGGTCCTTTAAATGATTGTTTAATAATTATTTTTGATAATATATATTTTTTTATAATAGCCATGGCATGCTTGACTACAGAAGTTCGAAACTTATTCGTTTTTTCAATGCATGCATTGTTAAAAAATGCTCTTCTGGCAATATCTCCTGAACGCGTGAAGTTATCGGTATGCGGTTTAGAGTTTTTTTCCTGCAAATTTGATCTCCTTTCTCTTTCTGTTAAAATAATGGTATCATTATATTTGAAATTTCAGAGAAAAATTTTAAAAAACCATGAACTTTTCAATTGGCGCCACCTAGCGGGAGCAGGAAATACCGATTTGGCATGGGTATATTTTGTTCTTAATAAGCAAGGTTTCCTCTCTCAAATATTCCCATTCATAAAAAAGGGTCACTTTACACACTTGTTGCATAAATAACTATTTTATGGGTTTCGTAAGCTAAGGTTGACTTTTGTCAGTTTTTTAGAAAGTATAAAAACAAATAAAAATACTTATACTTTTTGAGTACCCCCTGTACATAAAAATTATTGCTTGACATCTTACACAGCCACTTAAGATAAAAATTAATTTATTTGTTTTTCCCAAGGAACCCATACCCGCCACTGTATCTCGGAAACCAGTCATAGAATCGGGTTGGGCCCATGGGACCTTTTCATCAGGAGGCCAAGAACTACAACATACAAAAATTCAAATCAAATTCCGTCATTCTTTGAAATCCGATTAAAAGTGTGCGGTGCCCTTTATCGGACATAAGAGATTTCAATGTATTGTTGGTACTTTAGATGATCTCGTACCACTAAGGAAGTCTCATTTTCACTTAAAATTATATTATTTAAAAACAAAAGCACATGCGAGGCTCAATAGGGATTTTCGAAAGGCCGCGCCGATTGGAATTGTTTCCTTTGATTTGAAATAAATTAAACCCTAATATAGTTTTACTTTCAAATTGTTTGGTTAAAGCACCACCATAAACATACCTCTATGACCTTAATTCGAATTTGTGGGTTTAAAATCATTTCGCAAATGCTGATCAAAACTCTACCAAAGATGATTTCAGAACTATGGCAACCAGTAAAAAGTCACAAGTCGACATTTTCGCAATTTGACATATTTAGTTATATTTGTTCCTAATATTAATTTATTTATGTATTTATTCAAACAAAAATCATACAAATACTAATACTAATCGTTACAGACTAAAGATCGATCAATAAAAATTTTAAATTACACAATAGCCACGATAGTGCAGGGCTTCTAACATTTATTTTAAAAGAGTCGAATGAAATCTACACCCTTTTTAGTTACCATTAGTTGCAATTCTTGATATTGGTGAGAATATCTTATAATTGCGATTTACATGGAGATTGAATTTAATATTCGAATATGTAAGAAATGTGTGTAAGTATGCTGTTATTATTTTTTCATTTGATGTTTGCAAAAGTATAATCAAATGCTCAGAAAAAAAACTTGTATCTTCTTGAGTCGATTTATATTGTTTTCATAAAATTGTGTTACATTTATGACCCATGAAGGGGATAGATGCATTTTATCATATAGAATGACCAAATGGTACCTTTCTAATGTGCACTTGTTACCATTTTAGAATAGTGGTTATTTTACGAATAAAAGTATATGTAAACATATACTTTATAAAATTATTTTATTTTGAATTTTAATTGTCTTATAAAACTCATAATTTGAGACAAATTTGCAACATGCCCAATATTTATTTTTCGTTACTCTACAAATCTAGAAACAGCAACCTCTATATCTATTTAAAAACATATGTGGAAACAACATACAAGCTTTTAGCGCTATTTTCTTACAATTAACATCATTTTTACCTAGTTGCCACCTAATTAGTTCAACTCTTTCTAAGTATATGTTCAAAACCTCCCAGAAAATTAAAAACTGTACAAAAGAGCAAATAACACTTTTAAAAATGAACCCTAAAATGTATATACTTACTTCTGTATTGTTAAGTGATTTGCTTTGATTCATAACTTTTAATGAGGGAATACGAGGGAGCTCTAACGAATCAAAAGAATCTTGAATAAAAGTTTCGCAACGAAATATTCTAATGAAATTCTTAAGACTTAAATCTGTGTTTGGTTCAGAGGCATTATTTTCGCGCTTCTCTTTATTATTGCTATTTGTGATATCCGCTTTCTGACTTTCTGTAGACTGTTTAGAGTTAAGTTCACTGATTACTTTGCTATGTCTTATATTACTACTTTCTTCTAAATATCCTGAAGACGTGCATTTGGCACGACTAATACTCTGAGTTTTTTCACAAAACTTGTCTTCTGTATTTTCAGGTATCACTGATAGTTTACATTTTT
>JAEQML010082855.1:0-10675 GCA_016904865.1 Pissodes strobi | reverse complement strand
ATTTGTTCGTGTTATTGCCTAGCAATACGATCTGGTTTTACTTTGATGATTTAATAATGATATTCAGATTACATTCCGATTATTATGTTTGATGTGAATTAACAATGGTTTTACTTAATAAAAGAAAACTATACATTACTCTTTAGCTGCTCCTCTCTGTTTCGCTCTGTGGATGATAGATGGCGACCCGGCTGTCGTTTGGCTGGCTGGCTGGTGATTGGTCAGTCTTTCTATCCGGTAGGTGGTGTCCTTGGTGGATTTTTTCTGACCTGTTGGGCTGGTTGATGTAACGATTTTTATTCGCCGAACTAGTCACGTGGGGTACGACCGCCATGACGAGGCAAATTTCCTTTGTTTACCTTTTGTTAACGTGTTGTTTCGTACCTTGGATGTTTCGTTTTTGCCTTATAAGAACGGAAATATTGGTGTAACTTGCGCGAGGTACCGGGATCGATGCCCTGCACCTGCACCATTCTGTCACGAAATGATTTAACGCGCGACGCCACGCCTTGTTTAGCGTGCAAGAGTATAACTCAGATTCGGGATCCATCTACGTCAGTTGAGAAGAGATTATGAAGAAAGCATAGCTAAAAACAATAACAACGTCTATTGGTTAAACACTCCATGAGAAAACATTAACAATTTCTATTGGTCAGAAACTTAATAAGACTGTATTATAACCGATTACTAAGGTGCGCATGCTCTCTCGATTTAGGTGTATTTAATTGTTTATAGGTCTTTAGTCACTGTTTTATAAATACAGTTTTTCTTAAGAGTTTGTGTTGTGTTTAATTTAAGATTGTCGTTTGATAGTAAGTTCACTCAAAGATTGCACTTTTAATTACTTGACAGATTCTACTTACAAAATTATCTTTCTCGAACTGTGACAAATTTATCATAGATTCTACTTTTGCTACTGCGGATATGAAATCCCCAAACTTTGCGACCATGTGATCGAGCCAAGGTCAAGTTAGAAGAAGGGATAGATTATAACTTGAAAGCGCCCATACGGACAGCCCAGGAGCTGGTTTTAGGTGAGAGACAAAAGTCTGCCGAACCGATGGTTCGCTAGCGTATTTATATCATAAAATGTGCTGATCGTTGCATGTTTAAGGTTCATAATGGCTCTCGTTAACTCATCGCGTTGTTTATAATTTGTTTTTAATGTTTACGTAATATTTTCCAAGTTCAAGTTCAAACTTAGGACAGGGTGATATTTATCTAGTAGCTTATGCATTTTAGTAGTTCACAATATATTCACATAATTTTGTGTAGTATTAGGTTATTTAATTTGAATAATCACAATTTTGGGGTGACACGTTTCTTTAAACTACCTTTTAAATTACACCACTTTAAGATCCGCAAAACTTTTGCTTAAACATTATTTGCCGATTTATTATGGAAATGGAGATATCTTACTTCCTCGCACTAATAGGTCTTCATCTTCTTCAAGTGCCTATTCTTTCCGAATATTGGCGATCATCCTGGATATGATGACTTTTTCACGGCTGCTCTAAATAGTTCAGTAGTAGTTCTTGAGAACCATGTCCTCTTTAAGCCATGATATTCTCCTTCTTCCTGGTGGTCTTCTGCATGTTTCCCCTGAAGAACGGACTTTAAAAGGTGATATTTGCTTTCGTTCCTTATAATATGTCCTTAATACTCAAGCTTTCTTCTCTTGATGGTGTTCATTACTTCCAAGTCCTTCTTCATTCTCTCCATCACTGCCTTGTTGGTCACTCTGTCCACCCATGATATTCTCAGCATCCTCCTATAAAGCCACATTTCGAAGGCTTCGAGTCTTCTTTGTGTTGCCTCGGTTAATGTCTATGACTCCATCCTATAGAAAAGAATCGAGAAAATATTGCATTGGAGGTGCCTGATCTTGATGTCGATGTTGAGGTTGTGACTTTTAAACAGTTTAGCCATTTGGTTGAAGGCGGCCGGCCCTTGCTTTCTCTGTTCTAGACCTGATCTCCTGTGAGTGGTTCCAATTATCATTGATCATGGTTCCCAGATAGGTGAACTGTGTAACTCTGTCTATTAGTGTGTTGTCGATCGTTAAGCCGTAGCTTCGCTCAGTTTCTCTACTGATTACCATGAATTTGGTTTTACTAATGTTAATTTCTAAGCCATACTTACTGCTTTATTTTGTTCATTAGTTCTTGCAAGTTGTTCATGTTGTCAGTGAAAACCACAGTATCATCTGCGTACCGGATGTTGTTCATTCGTCCTCCATTCAGCAAAATTCCTACGTCGGTATTTTCAAGGGCCTTTTTAAAGATTTCCTCCGAGTAGAGATTAAATATGAGCGGTGACAGGATAGAGCCCTGTCTAACTCCTCAAAGAATGTTTACTGTGTTCGTTTGCTCTTCCACATTACTTTTTATAGTAGCTGATTGATTCCAGTAAAGGTTTCGGATGATCTTTAGATCTTTATCATCCATCCCCGTATTAAATACGGGGATGGATGATTTGGTCATTTGAGAAACAACATAAGTCAGCTTGTGCAAAATTTTCAGAAACTAGATAAAACATTATAGAATATGTCCCTGGTTAACTACATAACTCACGATTTTTCTTTCAATCCAGCTCACGTTTCCTATTGACGCCACTTTTGACGCCAGCTTTGACTTCATTTGAGAAACAACATAAGTCGAATGACTTATGTTATTTCTCAAATGAATGAAATATTTTTACCGTACATTAACGAATAACGTATAGTCTGACTTATGTTGTTTTTCGCTGGAATAGGTGTTTACATGTATAGATTACGAAATTGATAATATCTCGTTTTCGGCCAAACAGTGACTTATGTTGTTTCTCAAATGACCGATTCATTTATGAAGACGTCTATCATCTTTTCGTGTTTTACTTTATCGAACGCCTTCTGGTAGTCTATAAAACAGGCAAAAATATCACAGTTCATATCCCTACAGCGCTGGAACAACACTTGTAGACAGAAAAGTGCATATCTTGTACCCATGCCCTTCATAAATCCAAATTGTGTATGTGACGCTCTTTCCTCGCAGATCCTATAGATTCTTCGATGAATGATTTTGAGGAACAGCTTTAGCATGTGACTCATAAGAATAATTGTTCTGTAGTCACCATATGCTTTGGCTCCCTGCTTCTTTAGTAACATTATAAATTCAGAGATAAGCCATTCTTTTGGAATGTTCTCAGTATTGTAGATGTTATCAAAAATGCCAATCAGGAATGTGATGGACTCATCGTCAAGAAGCCTGAGGAATTCTGAATGTACTCCATCCGGCCCTGGAGCCTTTCCTTCCCTTAGAGTATTAATGGCAGCTCTAACTTCCTCTCTCATGATATCAGGTCCGGGCTCAGCCTGAATGGGGGGTGGATCTCCTCTCTCATCAAAAAACAACTGTTCTATATACTTCTTCCAAGTTTCTTTAATATCTTCTCTATCCACAATCAAGTCTCCTGCATCATTTACAAGTTTTCCCACATTTTTCTTTTAGAACTTTCCTGTAACTTCTCTCACCTTTATTGAACTCATCTAATCTGCTTTGCAAAACTTCTATTTCTTGGCATTTCTCATCCAATTCTCTTTGTTTGGCGTCTCGAATTTTCCTCTGTATATCCCTTTGTATGCTTTTGTATGTTGAGGAACTGTTCTTTTGTTTGCTCCGTTCTTCCATGAGTAACAAAATTTCTTCTGACATCCATGATTTATGATTCGCTCCATCATTCTTCAGGTACCTATCTTTGAAATTAGTTGTTGTTTAAGCAAGTATCATTATTTGTTCTCCTGTGTTATCAGTCTCCTCCGCAATCAGTCTGCAGTTGATGTCCTTCTTTACTTGGTTCCTTACTGTGTCGTTCTTAAGTTTCCTAAGATTATATTTTGGTTGTTTTGTTTTATGTATAATCTTAAAATTTGTCCTGTATTCTCCGACAAGTGGATTGTGGTCCGACTGTATGTCTGCATCCGGGTATGTTTTCACGCTTGTGAAGCTGTTTCTATATCTTCGATTTATTAAGATATAATCTATCTGGTTTCGGATGATATGGTCTTTTCCGTCGTCTCTGGCAGAAGTCCAGGTGTATATTCGTCTGTCTGGTAACTCATAGAAGGAGTTTGTTATTACTAAGTCATACACTGAGAGTTTTCCCCCTTACGCTTCTAACGCCAAGCCCGCGAGGTCCAATGTGTTTCCCTTCTCCTCCCTTGCCTATTTTGGCATTGAAGTCACCCATTAAGATAAGGATTTCTTGTTTAGGGAGTTTCTTTATAAGGTCTTTAATCTGAGAGTAAAATTCTTCTACTTCCTCCTCACTGTGATCAGTGGTAGGTGCATATATTTGTATTATGTTGGTATTCCCTGGTGACGTATTCAATTGTAGGATCATGACTCTTTCGTTCATAGGCACAAAATTAGTGACGTGTCTAGCAACATCCTTTCTGATAATCAATCCAACTCCGTGTTCGTACCTTCCATTAGTTGATCCAGAATAGTACACTCTATAACTCTCTATGTCGCATTAGCCGGAGCCGGGACATCTCGTCTCACTCACTCCCATGATCTCTATATTCAATCTTCTCATTTCCAATAGCGCATTCTGAATTTTACCAGCTTGGGCCATTGTCTTCACATTCCATGTGCATATTCTCTTAAATTGCTTTGTTTGCAGTTTTTTATTATTCATGTTTCCATTCTTATTTGCTCCCCCCGGAGATCCGATCTGGGAGCTTGAAACTCCGGACTCATTTAATAAGAACATATCCATGATGTCGTACTAGGGAAAAAAGAAAATACTTGAGGTGGTTTCCCGTTGCCTTCCTCAAGGAGAGGATATAGGAAAGGGATGTATGGATTTTGGTTAGAATATAAGGATAGGCCAAGAAAAACCTCCCGGTTCAGGTATGGGAGATCTTTGAAGGCTCGCGTTTGCAGGGTCGCATCCCCGAGGTAGACCTGTCTCTGTCGGGAATACAGAAAGTGTCTACCCCTACTACTAACCTTGATTATATTATTATTTAAACTATAATTGAAAGTTTGGGTGGAATAGGATTATAATTGCAGTATTTACAAAAAAAAAACAACTTACTTCTGCCGCGTTTTTCAGCACCCATGTATGTTTAAAAACGGTTTGAATTTGCCAACCATGACGCATCTAAAATATATAAAATAAATTGTATAATTTAACTAAAAAAATAGGTTCATGGAATTTTAGAAACAAAAAGTTTCTATAACAGGGGCCTGGAAAAAAAAGTTGTTATCAGAAAAATGTATTCATTTAGACCAACCCCTAATTTACCCTTGTGAATTTTACACATTTCGTAGCATTTTGTAAAAAAATACTCTGCATACATATGGCCGGAAGGGCACTGAAGCAATCCCGTTGCATTGCCAGCATTAAGTACATTCGGCAGCGGTTCGTAATTAATTAAAATGTCATTAATAATAATCCGCGTATTAAAAACTCTCTTACAGCGTCCGACCCGGCGGGTTTTTTGCCTTAATATGAAGAATCAACCCCCGGAGCTCCTTTTGCGGACGATAATGATTAATAATTAAAAACGAGAGAGGCCAGACCTGTTTGCTTAATTCGTTTAACCAAACATCTTTTCGAGGGGCGAAATTGAATTAGCGTTTATTCATTCGACCCTCCTCTCGGTTGGTTTAGGTGGTTGAACATTTAATGGCAATAAAAATTCCGCATAAATATACATACTTCGGTCTTCGAACTTTATTGGTAATTCAGTGGAAAGTTTGATTGACGTTAAGTTAATGATAAAGGGACTACATTCTAAAAATAATTTGGCTTACACCGAGCGTTCTAAAAAAGCGTGGCGCATAATTATTATACCTTTTTAAATCAAATAACCTACTTACATTTATTGAAATTAGTACCCTATCCTACCCTTTGTTCAACCCAAAAACTTTGATGCTCTAATATGCGACGTTGCCAGGTTACTGAATTTTTAATGATTTTTTGCCGAATCACTAATTTAGTTAAATTTTAATTTCCTCGTTATTTATCATTTATTTATAGTGAAAATTTGTAAAAAGTCTAAAATAGGATGATTTTATCTTGGAAGATTGCAATTTTGTGTGTTTATAGAGGGTGTCCAAAATTTTTATTTAAATATTAATATTTTCAATTTTATTTTACGCCATTTTTTTAAATGGAAGCTCGCTACGGGGGCAAAGCCAACAAAAACTAAACAAAACTAGCCCAAGGCATGCCCAAAATGAAGAAAAAAAACTTTTTACGAACATATCTTTAAAAAAAAATTTCGTCGCTGAACGGGCTGCCCAGAGCACCGTCTATAGATATTCTAATAAGTCCGCTCACTCCAGCATGCCGTGGAAAATACTGCCGTTGACCTTGAACACACTCGGCCACTGTGCAGTAAACGAATGGGTGCAGCTACGGTGTACGATCAATATGAACTGCCGCTCCATTATTTTTATACGGGGAGCGTTCTATTAGGAATAAATGATATGAATATGATTACGTATTAATGTTTGGATTATTTATTTGTTATAAACAACTATTGAAATTATCTGTCTCATTTATAGCTCATTAATGATACTACTTTGTAATAGTTACTTAGTATTATAATAAATAAGTAAATAATAAACGAAATATTATCTACGATATGGATAAAAATACCAATAGGTACAACTTGTATTGTTTAATTACGAACACAAGTTACAAAATACAACAGGAAAATAGCGACAATGGAATAATTTTAACCTGATATTTTCGGCTGTCGATAGGTATCGATATTTTATTACATTTTGTATTAATATGACAAAAATGCGTTGTCACAGTGGATGTCGTCTTTAAAAAAAAATGAAAACACCAACTAACCTGTGCCACACCCATAACTTAACCCAAGCATTAAAAGTGTTTTCCATCTAGGGTTTTTTGATTCTTAATTAGTGGTTAAAACAGCGATCAAACTCACTTATACTCATATATAACTCAGCTTATATACATAATTTGGACGAAGGTAAATATTAGAAATCCACAAATTTTACGCTATTTTGATATTCTTTGGATTCATTAAAGTGATTTTTCAAAGCCATGCATGTAACGACATGATTTGGAATTTTCGTCTCGCAAGAGAGATAAAGCATATGACTCTCTCTCTCTTCCTCTTTCTCTTTCATGGAATCGGTAAAGAATTAATCAATTTTTATGAGACGAAGTGAAACTAACCGAAAGTTGATTGGACGACTAACCCAAATCTATTAAAATTGATTATGACGCATCGGAACTGCTTCAAATGACTAAAACGAGTTGAGACTAAGTGAAACTAACCGAAAGCTGATTCGGCGACTCACCCAAACTAACCAAATCTTAGATTATAACATATCGGAACCGGTTCAAATGATTAAAATAAGTGAGATTAAGTGAAACTAACCGAAAGTTGATTCGACGACTAACCCAAACTAACCAAATCTATTAAAATTGATTATAACGTATCGGAACCGACTCAAACGACTAAAATAAGTTGAGACTAAGTGAAACTAACCGAAAGTTCATTACACGACTAACTAAAACTAACCATCTAACCAAATGTATTAAAATTGATTATATCGTATCGGAACCGGTTCAGATGTCTAAAATAAGTTGAGATTAAGTGAAACTAACCGGAAGTTGATTCGATGACTAACCCAAAATAACCAAATCTATTAAAATTGATTATAACGATCGGAACCGACTCAAATGACTAGAATAAGTTGAGACAAAGTGAAACTAACTGAAAGTTGATTCGGCGACTAACCCAAACTAACCAGATCTAATAAAATTGGTTAGAGCATATCGAAACCTGATCAAATGACTAATGTAAGTTGAGACAAAGTAACCGAATGTTGATTAGACGACTAACTAAATGTATTAATATTGATTATAACGTATCGAATGTTCAAATGTCTATAATAAGACGAGACTAAGTGAAACTAACTGAAAGTTGATTCGGCGACTAACCCAAACTAACCAAATCTATTAAAATTGGTTATAGCGTATCGGAACCGCATCAAATGACTAAAATAAGTTGAGACTAACCAAAACTAACCAAATCTATTAAAATTGATTATAACGTATCGGAACCGACTCAAATGACTAAAATAAGTTGAGACTAAGTGAAATTAACCTAAAGTTGATTAGACAACTAACCAAATTTATTCAAGTTGATTATAACGTATCGGAACCGACTCAAATGACTAAAATACGTTGAGACTAAGTGAAACTAACTGAAATTTGATTAGACGACCAACCAAAACTAACCAAATCCATTAAAATTGATTATAATGTACCGGAACCGGCTGAAAAAAGTAAAATAAGTTGAGACTCGCTAACGAAGTAGTCACTTCTATCACGTATACTGTGCTACTCGTGACTTTTTTTAATAAAAAATCATTAAAAACTTGTGTACAAATCTGCTGTAATTGCTACTACTTTTCTCTGCCGACTTTCAATGCATTGTTTTGTTTTTATTTAAATAACGCAGACTGCGCATGAGAGGTTTGTAGACAATGCTGTGTTGCCAGATTAATTCTTTAATTCTATATGGTTTTAAATTAAAATGGTACATTTCTCAGTTTGACAATTTTATGTTAGTCAATAGTTGTGTTGTGCTGAATTTAAAATATATATTTATATAATATCTTTATTCCTGAAATTATTATTTTATATGACTTATTAAAGCGAGGCAAAGCGATAGTGATATTAAGCTGATAAGAATTGATATTATTCATTGCTCTATATTAAAGGTCGAAAAGGGGATTTGAGGAGCATGATTATTTCTCTTGCTGACTATAGGTATTTTGTTTCCTTATATTCCTTGCGTTTCTATACAAGCGTCTAGCGTCTGCGGTATAACTATTTGCAATCATGCGCAGTTGCGTTTCGGGATCAGCTTTTGTGCTTGTGATACTACGACCCGGGTTCGATTCCCGTCGGTGACATATGTTTTATTTTAATTTTTTTGGTTATATTTGTTAGTTGGGGTTAATTTTAGTTTAGTGTTAGGCAGGGTTGGTCAAGCGTATAGCGCCCATAGCGCCCCCGTCTCAATGCGCTTGTTTGATTCATTAAAGTTAGTTTCGATTATGTTTGCTTAATATGGGATACTGACGCGCACGTAGAGAGTAGCACAGGACACGTGATTGAAGTAAATACTTCTCAAGTTTCAGCTCATTTTATTTATATGAGCCGGTTTCGATACGTTTTTATAATCAATTTTTATACATTTGTTTAGTTTTGGTTAATCGTCTAATCAACTTTCTGTTAGTTTCACTTAGTCAACTTATTTTAGTCTTTTGATCAGGTTCCGATATGCTATAACCAATTTTAATAGATTTGGGTAGTATGGGTTAGTCGCCGAATCAACTTTCAGTTAGTTTCACTTTGTCTCGACTTATTTTAGTGAATTCAATCGGTTCCGCTAGGTTATAATCAAATTTAATAGATTTGGTTACTTTGGGTTAGTCATCGAATCAACTTCCGGTTAGTTTCACTTAGTCTCAACTTACTTGAGTCATTTGAACCGATTCCGATACGTTATAATTAATTTTAATACATTTGGTTAGTTTTGGTTAGTCGTCTAAATAAGTTTCAGATAGTTTCACTTTGTCTTAAATTATTTTAGTCATTTCAACAGGTTCCGGTAGGTTACAATCAATTTTAATAGATTTGGTTAGATTGGGTTAGTCGTCGAATCAACTTTCGGTTAGGTTCACTTTGTCTCGACTTATTTTAGTCATTTGATCAGGATCCGATATGCTATAACCAATTTTAATAGATTTTGTTAGTTTGGGTTAGTCGCCGAATCAACTTTTAGTTTGTTTCTCTTTGTCTCAACTCATTTTAGTCATATCAATCGGTTTCGATAGGTTATAATCAATTTTAATAGATTTAGTTAGATTGAGTTAGTCGTCGAATCAACTTTCGGTTAATTTCACTTAGTCTCAACTTATTTTAGACATTTGAACCGGTTCTGATACGTTTTAATCAATCTTAATAGATTTGGTTAGTTTGGGTTAGTCGCCGAATCAACTTTCAGTTAGTTTCACTTTGTCTCGACTTATTTTAGTGAATTCAACCGGTTCCGCTAGGTTATAATCAAATTTAATAGATTTGGTTAGTTTGGGTTAGTCATCGAATCAACTTCCGGTTAGTTTCACTTAGTCTCAACTCACTTGAGACATTTGAACCAGTTCCGATATGTTATAAACAATTTTAATACATTTGGTTAATTTTGGTTAGTCGTCTAATCAAATTTCAGATAGTTTCACTTTGTCTCAACTTATTTTAGTCGTTTCAACCGGTTTCGGTAGGTTACAATCAATTTTAATAGATTTAGTTAGATTGGGTTAGTCGTAGAATCAACTTTCGGTTAGGTTCACTTTGTCTCGATTTATTTTAGTCATTTGATCAGGATCCGATATGCTATAACTAATTTTAATAGATTTGGTTAGTTTGGGTTAGTCGCCGAATCAGCTTTCAGTTAGTTTCACTTTGTCTCAACTCATTTTAGTCACATCAACCAGTTCCGATAGGTTATAATCAATTTTTATAGATTTGGTTAGATTGGGTTAGTCGTCGAATCAACTTTCGGTTAATTTCACTTAGTCTCAATTTATTTTAGACATTTGAACCGGTTCCGATACGTTATAATCAATTTTAA
>JAEQML010082854.1:0-10675 GCA_016904865.1 Pissodes strobi | reverse complement strand
AACTTCAAGATACAGGTACGAGACCACATACCAAAAATTTCAGGGGTGGAAAGCAAGAAACAATGTTAAGTCCTCTTCAGAAAATGTACTGCTAGTATATTTTGAAGAACTATCGAGGAAATATAAAGCATCCACGTTGTGGTCGATATTTTCCATGCTAAAAGCTACCATAAAAATAAAGCACAATATTAATATTACCGATTATATGAAACTACAGTCATTCCTAAAACGAAAATCAGAAAAATATACACCAAAGAAGTCCAAAATTCTAACGGAGGAGGATTTTTCACAATTTTTCAATACGGCACCGGATCAGCAATACCTGCTAATAACAGTACGTACTGAAAGCAAACTCTACAGTACAAAAAATGTTCTCACCCGTAAACTTGCTAAATGTTTTTAATTAACACATTTAATTTTTTAGGCTGCAGTTGCTATTGGTCTGGCAGGAGCTTGTAGACGTGACGAATTACATAAATTATCAGTCAATAACATGGAAGATTTAAATTCGGCTATGTTGATCAAATTAACAAGTACAAAAAATAATATGCCCCGATCATTTACTCTAACTGGAAACTTCTAGAATATATGTAAAAGGTATGCCCATCTCAGACCCACCAATATATCCGAAAACAGATTTTTCTTAAATTATCAAAATGGAAAATGCACTAGGCAAGTCGCATGGCTACAGAAATAGCCAGTTTTTTGAAACTGCCTAATCCGAGCGAATATACAGGCCATTGTTTTCGGCGCTCATCGGCAACAATACTTGTTAATGCTGGTGAGGATTTACTTATACTTAAACGCCATGGGGGATGGCGTTCTAGTGGAGTGGCAGTAGGATACGTAGACGTTTCAATTGCAAATAAACTAAAAATTGCAAACAAAATTGTGAAATCTGTAAGCCAAATTTCGACGTCCTTATCACAACATGAAATACAAGAATCAGAAACTTACCCGCCGACACCGTTTCCTTCATGTTCACGAAACATAACCGAAAATATAACATACACGAATTCGATTGAAAGACAAAATATACCAGCACACAGTTTCCAAAACTGCACAAATATAACAATTAACTATAACTTTAAATAGAGCTATGTAACTTTATATTTTGTTTTATTAATGTAAAGATAATTTGTTATTTAAATAATAATTATAACACTTTATTGTAACTGAATAAATTATTTGATGTATTTAATTGTTTAAATCCAGCCTAATTATGAATTGTAATTTTATTGCTAAAGTTAACATCTTGCAATTTTCCTAACATATATCAACAACGTCTCTTCGGCTTATACTAAAACTAATACACATAAGCCTTTTGTATGTTTCTCGGTACTATTGGCAAAATTTAACTGTTCCTTGGACTTTAGTAGCTTAATATTATACCATAACAAGTAACACACTACATACTGTCTGTCTAGAGTTTCGAGCTATTACTAAAGTCATAGGAAGTACTGAATTTTAAATAATATTTTGTGGTGTAATAGGGTCAACCTATATTCTTTTGTAATTTTTTATTTGTTAATAGAATACATACTAAACCTATATATCTTGACGGAGGCTACTACCCTTAAAATCCTTAACTTAAAACATGATTTTTTAAGTAAAAAGTAGTGTTCTCTGTTACTAAAACCATGAACAGTGTAGTTTTTAAACATTTGTTCGTTTTACTAATAATAATAAAGGTAACTTATTCCGTAAACTTTAGTAACATGATATTTACCGTAAGACATTACTTATATTACTAACTTATTTTTTTAAAAAGATTGTTCTACTAAAGTTACAGGAACAAACATATTATTTAAAATTATCTATTTTGTGATATATTATCAGATACACATATGCCTATGTCTTTTGTAGAGTTACCTTAAACTTTAGTAATATGGTTTGCTCAAAGTAGGGTTTTAACATTAATATGCTTTCTATTCAATCGCCACTAATCTTACTACAATAATTTAAGTAAATATATTTTTTATTACATTTTATATTATCATATGAAAATATTATTAAATAATAATATTATAAGTTTGAACCATAATTTTACTCACGAATTCTAGAAGGCTGTGGCAGCAACTATTACTCGTAAGCAAACTGTCAAAACAATAATTCATGCAAAAGGTTGTCACAAATTTCTATATTTACAATGAACAATATTTACAAAAGTATTCCTTGTGTAAATTTTGCGAAAGTGTCGAAGAAATAGATAAACAACACAGTAACATGCCACTTTTAAAATATTTAGTAAAGAACGCTGGTATAGATCTATTGAGAAATAACCTGTTTAAAAAGATACAAGAAACTCTTGTTTTTATGCAACCATCGGTAAACCGCGTGAGGAATACAAAAAGAAATAAAATAGTATCCAAGTACTATTTGTACGTTCTTAAACATCGAAATTTTATGGTCAGTACTAGCAAAGTTCCGAGTCCTACCTATTCGCCTATGAAACGAGAAGATGTGTTCCAAGAATACCATAAAATACTTAATGTTTTATTAAAAACACAATAAGGAATATGTCTGTTGTTTTTTAATTATTTGTTGAATTTATTTAATAAAATTCCTTATTTAGAAAACGATGCAATAAGTGTGCTTTTTTTAAAATAATTCATAAACAATTCGTTAATGTCAACCTCGTTAGTGTCAACCAGTCAAAAATATTTTATTTTCTGTCATTTACTTTTGACATAAGCGTGTGAAAACTTTTCACACGGCGTATGAAAAATTTTCACACAGTCGTGTCAAAAGTTAGAAGATTAAAAATAATAAAAATCGCATAATAATCCTTATTTTCTGCAGCCGTAGAAAAAGTATCGTGTGCAACACGTTTGAAACTGACTCTTCCCACACTCGTATGACTTGTAGCACTCGCCTACGGCTCGTGCACAAACCTCATACTCGTGTGCAAAGAGTCTTTTTCAAAACTTGTTGCACAATATACTATTTTAATAGCGCCGGCGAAAGAATTAGAAAAAGTTGTTTATAAATCAATGATTGAGTTCAAAATAGTTATTTATGCAACAAGTGTGTAAAGTGAATCTTTGTTTATGAATGGGAATCCCATGAATAAAAAACGCTGTGTCTAGACTCCCGGTACCGGTATCCGAATAAATCCCGGTAAAATGATGACGTATATATAATGATGTAAGAATCTACCGGTATTTATATCTAGCTATGCTAGCCTCCCGGTACCGATGTCCGCATAAATCCCTGTATGTATTGATGACGTAATATTCTGCCGGTGTCTCTATTAATTCCGTTAGATTTTATAACAAAAATTAGCATTTAAAGATCCTTTAAGGTACCCATTCACGTTCAGTTGGCCGGCCGATCATTATCGAACGGGCCGAAGCCGGACGGCCAATTTTCAGCACACACGTGCAAGAAAATCACAGGCAGTAACCTGCCGTTCGCGGCGTTCGCCGTTTGTTGATAAAAACCCAGCGTGTGTAGTGGTTGGCCGGACGATATCGGACTGCCGACCCATTTTTAGTTTGGTTTAAAATTTTATTCTCCGTCCAGTTCAGATAATAAACAAAATGGCCTACCAACTATCTTTTATTAAAGAATTCATAGAAATTTACCGTGAACATAATTGTTTATGGCAAGTAAAGAGCCCTGCGTACATCAATAGATCTCTAAGAAGTAAAGCATATACTGCTATTTGAAACAATAGACAACGAGGCCACTACTGATGCCAAAATTTTCTTTTTTTTCCTTCTCTTTTTTTCGTTTATTACTACAAGGGCAGCAGCACACTCTTCTTGCGACATAGTCGATCGTGAACTCAACGTATGTACAGAAATAATTATAAACATCCGGAAAATATCGTATCCGGCTAAGAACTTCAGTTCAACCACCAAGTATTAAACTGTACATGTGTATCGAGTATGGTCAATTGTCGGCCGGCAAGGACGGACAGTCCGGGAATGGCCGGTCAACTGAACGTGAATGGGTACCTTTACAGGCGTAGCCGACTATATCAAAATCGACCTGTCCTATTGGTTGATCCGCATGACCCTCCGCTCGCTTCGCTCGCTGCGGGGGCTCAAGAAAAGGAAACTAACCAGGTGCTAACCCAATCTAACCCAGGGCATACCCAAAATCAAGAAAAAAACTGTTTAGAAACATAATCTTTAAAAAAATAATAAAGGGAAGCAACGGGGTTTGAACCCGTGCCGTCCAGGTGAGACCCAACTATCTAAACCTCCACACCACGAGAGCTTTTGCGACAAATTTATTGCATCACGAAGACATATTGTAATACGAGAACAAAATCTACCGGGATTATTGTAAATACCGGTAGACCATTACGTCATTATACCGCCATTATATTTTACCGGGATTTATTCGGATACCGGTACCGGGAGGCTAGACACAGCGAATAAAAAAAGGGTACTTTACACATGAGTAGCATACAAAATTTTTTCTACTATCGAAAAATATATGAAAAAATTAAAATAATATTATATTACTTTACGCACTGTCCTAAACGTCAAAAACTATGTCAGTAAACGTCAAAAAATATGTCAGCTTTACTTTACGCACTAGTGCGTAAAATAACTTACTTTACGCACTAGTGCGTAAAATAACTTACTTTACGCACTGCACATTAAAAAGGCCTATTTTACGAATCTTAGAGAGAGCGTAAAGTGAGTATTTTACGCACGGTAGTAGAAAAAATATTTTGCTATTTACAGACATCAAGAGCATGTTACGTACAAAATAAAAAATCAAATAATGTCTTTGAAAGCTTTATGGTTAGGCAAAAAAGATAACAATTTATGCTATGAACATAGGGATTTTCTTATGTCCCATATGATTATAACCAATTTATATAAGTTTTGCAAATGGTACGGCTATGAAGAGAAGAAATTTAGTCAAAAAATCAAAAACCTTAGACACGAATAATTAATTCATTGGTTACAATCAGCTTTAACAATATTTAATTAGTACATAGACTTTTTATCTTCGCAAAGTGTTACAGCAAGGACTGAACGGAGGTTTATTTTCCACTATTTTATATTTTATTTTCAACCAAAATAACCAATGGATGTATTTTTTGCCCTCAGATTGCAGAATGAGTGATTATTCTGTAATCCTTGGCAATAGTCAGTCTCTCCATGTAGGTATTGTTTCTATTTATACAAATATATATGATGTGACACTGTATACTTAAGTTATGTGTATTTACATCAGTTATTAGTTCACATTCATCTGTAAATATAATTAAGAATTTATAGATATTAAAGGAAAAATTCTATTATTCTGTAATGGCAATAGTCAGTCTGTCCATTTTCCATGTATTATTTATATTTCTGCAAATATATGGTGATTCACAGCCAGCCGCAAAAGTCGGCAACGTTGCTTGTGTCTCGCCCGTTCAACAGGCAAGATATTACAAGAAGCTGGGGAGTTTTCGCATGACCGTCAATTCTAAATGGTCCTATTTCATGGTTTTTCCCTGTATAAACAAAGGTTTATCTATTGCGTTAGCTATATTCATCTACGATAGTACGAAAGTAATGTTTTTTTTTTTTAATTATAGGTAACGTACAAAAAATAAAAAATATTTAAGTACGCGAAAATCAATGAAATCCAGGAAATTATGTACGTATCTAAAGTACAATTTACTAGTTACCTACCTATATTTATGAGTAACACAAAAAAAATATTTTCAAAACAGGTCTTATATAGTTTATAATAATTTCAAATCCACCCACCCGCGGGGGATTTACCTAAAAACTAGAGACTGGCTAGTTTTTTTTTTGTTTTAATATTTTTTTAGTTTATTTCTTCTTATATAAAAAAAAGTAGTGTACTTACATAGGTAGGTATGTTTTTAAGTAAACTTAGTCCTTTCAAACAGAATCCTTCACTTGCAGCCAATATTGTCAAATGACTTTGTATCTGAGCACATAACTTTAAGAGACAATAGTTGTTTTATGCCTCCAGTTTGTCCTGCAGATGTGGTAGCTTTAATCAACGATCTAAAGTCTTCAGGTACCGCAGGTTTTGATGAAATCTCTAATAACTTCTTGAAGAAATGCAAGTCTGTTTTGTGTAATGTTTTAGCTTTGATTATGAATTTATCTTTGGAGAAAGCAGTTTTTCCTGACAGGTTAAAAGTAACTAACGTACTCCCTTTGTTTATAAATGGTGACAGCCATGACTATGCTAACTATCGTGCTATACATTTGTTGTCAAGGTTCTCAAAAATTCTTGAACATCACATGAAAAGTTCTCTATCTACTTTTTTGCAAAATATAGAATATTAAATACATCTCAACACAGTTTTACCATCTCAAAAAGCACAGAAACAGCATTATGAGAGTTTCAAAACCATATTGTGGATGCTCTTGACAAGGCAAAATGCATCTTAGGGTTATTTATATTTTTCCCGTGCTTTTGATTATGTCGATCACAGCATTTTATTAGAATATCTTTATAGGTATGGTATTAGAGATACATCATGGGCATTGCTAAAGTCTTATTTTCATAACAGAACAGTAACAGTAGCACAGAGCGTGCCACAGGGATCTATCCTGGGATCTTTTTTATTTTTGGCTTATGCTAATGATCTTGTGTTTTTTATGGAAAAGATATGTCCTGATTGTATTTTATGCGGATGATACCAATGTTTTGATTGTAGGTGATAAACTTGGAGGCTCTTGGAGCAGTATAACAATAGGGTCTGAGAAAAACAAATTATGTCTTAATAAAGATAAAGCACACTTTGTGACATATATCTACACGCAATACACAAGCTGAAGATGCCGTTGTTTTATTTAGAGATACGCCGGATCAGTTGCTTCGGTTGAGTAGCTCCAGGCTATTGGGTGTGACCTTTGATCATGACTTGCGGTGTAATTCCCATATAGAAAATTTATGTGGCAAATTAAGAAGTAGTTGTTATGCTTTGAAGTTTCTTTCAAAATACTGTGGGAAATAGGCACTCTTGACATTATATTACGCAAATTTTCATTCATTCATAAGATATGTTATTGTGAATTGGGGTTTGAGTCCAATGGCTTCCAGGGTTTTTCTTATTCAAAGGTATGCCATTCGAGTGATTTGTGACATAAAATATCGTGATTCTTGTAGGGATCATTTTTAAAATAACGGCATTCTTACATTGTTGCGAATATATGTGTATGAGATAAGTATTTATGTGTACAAAAATAAATTACTTTTTCAATTGAATCGACCTGAACATGCTTATAACACTCGTGGACGAGGAACTTTGCTGCCGAATGCTCGCCATACACCTTTTTACCAACAAAATATTGTGTATGTATAGTGCATGTAAATTTTTTAATTACTTAAGTCGAGACATCATAGATTCGGCAAATATATTCATTTTCAGAACAAAAAAACAAAAAATATCTGATTGAGAGGAACTGCTATTCTTAAAGTGAGTTTTTTTCGTAATGTCTTTAATGTAGATTGTGATGATTTTTGATTAGACATAGTCTGTAACTAACTAGTTATAGGGTAATGTATTTTGTTGTAACACTTTGACTTTTTCTTCAGTGAGAGTACTATATTGATATTTATAATTTGTACTAAATAAATACACAGTAAAAACTCGCGTGTTCAATTTAACACTAAAAGTGGTCTATATAAGTACACCCAATCTAGATTTAACCATTTTTGAACGTGTAACATTACCAAAACCCTGTGTAATGCGCTTTACACTACTTAGTGTTACATATGTCACTGAAAATGGTGAAGCTTTTACACATATCTGTGTAATAAAACACTTAATTTGGTAAATCTTTCACTAAAAAAAAATAAACCTGAACACTACGGTGTGTGAAATGTTCACTTGGAGGTGTTGTGTTTCACTATGCTGTGTTAGCATTTTAATAAGTATTACACAGTTCTGTGTAATTTTTGCCACATTTCTTGTGCTTTATACACCTAATTACACTATCTCGTTAAATAATATTACAGGGTATCCCATAAATTATTAATTAATTAAAAAATATGGTTAAAATTAGCAGTTAAAATTTTTTATTATTCTTTAGAATCTGATGTCTAATTTAGTGGGACACTCGTTATTTTTAAACCTATTTTTCTCAGCTGCAAAAATACAAATTTTAGACGATAATTTCAATGCAAACGGTGCATTTAGTACAGAGAAGACAATATATTTTTTGCACTTTATTTAGAAGTCTTGTCTGAAATATAAACATATATAATATGTTTAAAATACCTAAAAGGTGTAATTCTAGTTGTAATAAAATCAAGAATTATATGGTTACAAAAATGTAATTATTAAGTCAAGTCTTAACTCTATAATGCAACCACCTCTACAAAACGAAAACAAGAAAATATGGTTTTGACAAAGATAGAAAATCCAAAAGTCAAATAAATAGGTATAGAAATATATTTGTACTTTTATAAAATATTTAAAAAGTCAATATAGACAATCAGTCTTTGAGACATTTAAGTTATTGCAAAATATGTAAAAAAATTAACACTATTTTCTTTTGGCAAAAACGAAATAAAAAATGTATAATATTCTTATATTCTTATTAATTAATGGACATTCTTATCTACTAATAGAACAGGTAACTAGAAAACAGCCTTTTATTTATATATAAATATACTTTGGAACAAGGTATAGCATTAAATCAGAACTTAACACCATCGAAATGGTTATTGAAGATATATAAGTTGAATTATTTCAGCTAAGTTATAAGCATGCCTTTTCTCACCAAAATAGTTGGTATACTGCAGAGCAATTAAAAAAAATCACCTTCTACTGTTATTATGTTAAAAATGTTGTGAAATATAGGCAGGGTTTGAACACCAACACATACGGAATAACTTTTTTTATATAAAAACCCATAATTCATCCACAGAACAAGCAATAACACAAGCCGCACAATATGTTAGCGACGCTATAAATGAAGACAAAACTGAACTGAAGGGGGAGTTCTTATTACTCGCGGTGGTGTAACATACACACAGGATGGAGTATTTTAATACGTAGTTGTTTACACTTAACATGCGGCAGTGTAAAATTACACGGGAGAGAAGAAGTAGCCGAGATTACCAGTTAAGGTGTCAAAATAAGTTTTACCAAACTCGAAGTAGTTAAACAACCGCTATTTTACCAAAATTAGTGTTTATTTTTTACAAGTAACAGTTTACCAACACTGATATTTTTTACTGTGTAAATATATTATTATTATTATTATTATTATTATTATTATTATTATTATTATTAATAATAATAGCCAATAATGTTTCTTGCACTCTGCCAGGTGTATTTACAACTATTTATATTTTTTGCCCAGGAATGCGCCTTGTGAAAGGGTTCTTAGGTTTACTTTCGAAAATATAAAATATTATGTAGAGTAGACTATTCTGACTACAGTGACTACTCTACTCTCTGATATATTTTTTACTTGCCAACCTCCCTACCAATTTTGTTACCTCTATAAAGATTTTTTGTGACTTTGTTGTTTAAATTAATTTTGCTTCAAAAATCGACACTTTGTGAGGTTATTAAAATTATTTATCTCAAAAAAACCCAAAAAATCTTATTATTATTCATTCATTCAGTGGTAATATCCCAAAATATGTCGAATTTATAATGAATTTATAATACCGATTGTTAGAAAGATTAAAAAAAAAAAATTTTTTTTGAAGTGCACGAGACACGGCGAGACCAAGACCGAGACCACATAATGTCTATTCTCGGCGAGACCGAGACGAGACTCGAGACTTTGCGAGACCAAGACCTACTTGCGGGGAGTATCCTAGCGTGCGAGGGCGCTAAATGTCTTTTAAAACTTGTATTTTATACTGTTTTTTCTATTTTGCAGGTTTTTTTTTAATGAAAACTATAAATTTATTCTAGTTCCGATCAGCAGTTGTGCGAACATCTTGTCATGTTTGACGTCTTTATTACTAGAAATCCCATTGATAGCGGTGTCGCAATGCTTGTTAGTGGGCCTTGACATCGAGCAATTTTGTTAATATTATCGCGATCAGTCAACAAAGTAGTGTCGAAAGGAAGTTCTTTCAGACACTCCTTTGCGTGTGGAAATGGAATCATTTTGAACGCAAAATAGAAAAAATATTTCCGTGATAGGAACTCCAGAGACACAAACTAATGGAAACGAATGTTTTAACATTATACATATTTATACGTTAGATACGTTGGGGTTTGGAACCTTCGGCAACATGCACTAAAACAGAGTTTTATCCACAATACCGAAACAGAATATTTGCACTCGACGAGTTTTAATCATCTCCTGATGATGCTAACATGGTTAGCGAAACGCGCGTCGAGTGCAAATATTCTGTTTCGGTATTGTGGATAAAACTCTGTTTTAGTATACGTTAGATGTTTTTAGTTTTTTTTATATATTATTTCAGGTTTGCCTTTAAACCTAAGGATCAAATTACACGGCATGCGGATCCTGAATGTCATTACCAACCGAATCGGAAAGGTAATATCAAACAGCACTCAATCAAGTCTTTGAAGCGTTTTTCTAAAACCAGAAGGAATGATATATTGAAGGATCATCGAGACGAACACGCAAAAATTTTGCATAAATGTCAAGAGTGTCCCTATGAAACAACCCACAAAGGTACTTTACAGAGGCATACTACAATTCATAAGCCTGCTAATCAAATCCAGTGGTTTCACTGT
>JAEQML010082853.1:0-10675 GCA_016904865.1 Pissodes strobi | reverse complement strand
GTAAGACCAATGCTAAGAAGTCGAGTCTGTGTACTGCCTTAATAAATTTGAGCACTCATTAACAGATTGAGTTTTACTTACTGCCGTAACAGATGCGAAATCTCGTTAAAGGATTGAGTCCTGCTTATTACCGCAACACAGGCCAGATATCGTTAAGGGATCGAATCTTGCTTACGGCCGTAAAAATGCGAGGTCTTTTTAAGGAAATGAGTCTTGCTTATTGGCGATATAGATGCGAAATCTCGTTAAGAGCGCAAGTCCTACTTTCTGCCGTAACAGGTGCGAGATCTCGTTAAGGGATTGAGTCTTGCTTACTGCCGGAATAGTTGCGAGAACTCGTTGGGTTGGTCTGTTGCCCCTACTACTAACCCCTGTAGGTAAGGCATGGTTGCTCAGACGTGTTTGACTGATAATCGATGCTGTGCGCTGCTTTAATTTATACCTACCGTAAGTACCGCTTGCCGATGTTATCTTTACGTTGACCTACAAATGGGTACAAAGTTTCTCAAGTGAATAGAACACCCGTTCCATTAAAAATTATCTGAAGTTGTTTTAAATAGATTTTTACTAGAGGGACTTTTTATTAAAATATTTAACTTATTATACAGGGTGATTCACGGTGGAGAGAATATTAGAAGTTTATAAAACTGTTAAACATAGCAGTTAAAAATATTTTTATCAAAGCGGTGATTCTATAAGAAAGTAGAAGCAACTTGTATATTCGAAACTTCTCTATACCTATCTTATAAAGTTTTCGAGATATTGATAACTTTTTGTTTCAAGGAAACATAACACTAATTAAATCCTGATATCTCGATAAATTCTGTAAAACTTTCAGAAACCCAACTATGATATGATTAGTTTAGGCCCAAGCCCAAATGCTTTACATTCTGTAATGCAATCTTACATCACATACAGGGACAGGGTGGTTTAGAAGGATTTTAGTAGATTAGAAAAATTGCCGAAGATGGAAATTTGATTTTTTCCATTTTAACATGTATTAAACTTTTTGATTATAAGCATTTATTTAATAAAATGTACAAAACATATTTTACAGTAGCCTCTTAAGCAAGAAGACTATGGAAATTGTTATGGAAAGAAACATCTGTTGGGCATTATTTTGTAACAAGCAGATTTTGGAGAGGCGACGTGCGACGTTCAAATAGGCGAGGACGTGACAACCCTGGAAAACGAATAGCGCAGCAGTAGAATCGAATCGGTGTTATATAATACGGAGTATATGGATAGATTAGAAATAAGGCGTAGATATAGTTATTGTACGATAGCAGAGTCGACTCATGGCGTTATGTAATTATGATAACTGTACTGGCGAAAGTGTAATGGCGAAATAAAACGTGGTACTAAAAATTAATCATTTACAGATCAGAAGTCGGGATAACCTACGTATTGTGTTATTTGTTGTGGAGAATGGTCAAATACGCGATTTCGGCGAGTTAAATCGCAGTGGCAACTTCTTCTTTTTTTGTGAGTGGCGATATCACAAAAACTCATAACAAAAGGCGGGCGTTTGTTGCTATCCTTGACAGTGGATTGACATTTGGCGATTTTTCAGATATTGACGATAATAATAAACAAGTGTATGCTAATTAATTAGTGATTATTGCAAAAATTGTGGCGTATTTTAACTGTGTTTATTGGCATTGGTGTTTAAAATGCGTTTTTCATGTGACTTCCTATGGAGGAAGGCAGAAGTGACGAGTTAGAGCTCGATAACGAGTTGGAATTGAGCGACGGTGACCACGGCGAAGGCGATTCGGCGATGGAAGAAGAAACAGTCTTTATGGTACATAAGCTGTTGAAAGGCGGTTTGGCAACTAGTATCCAGCAGATTGTGGCGGCCGAAATGGCAAGGGCGGCGAAGCAAAAGGCGGCCGAAATGGTAAAGGCGACGAACCAAAGGGCGGCCGTTGGTACTGGCGGGACCAAGGGCAAGAAGGGCGAAAAATCAGGTGAGCGCGTTCCTCAGGCGGTAGTAGAGCATGCTTGTAGCGATAAGGCGGACTCCGCTTGCAGTTTGAGCTGTATGGGCTCAAGGGCAAGGGCAGGCGGCGACATTCTTGACCCTTTCGATCCTGACAGTCAGGACTGTAACGTAGTCAGATGGTTATGCAAAATTGATCAGTTGGGCGACATTCATGAATGGTCGAACTATGGGAGAGCGTATTTTATGCAGGCGAAATTGCAAGGCGCAGCAAGGGGCTGGTTTAATCGGCTCGATGAATATGACCTCTCATGGGAAGACTGCAAGGCGGCTCTTAGGAAGGCGTTTCCTAGATCTAGTGCATGACTTTGCTCAGCTGCTCAAGGAGATGATGGCAAGGGTTAAATTGGACGGCGAAACCATAATCCATTATTAGCATGATAACATGGCGTTGATCGAAAGGTGTGAGCTTTAAGGCACAAAGGCGCTTTCGTCTGATTAACGGTCTACCTCTCGATCATTTGGTTGCTCTTCCCCTGGCGACTTGTATACTGGCTTTATTTCCTCTTTTGACAGATATCGGCGTCCATCAACCGATATTGTGGAATTGAAGGGGCGAGGAAGTCCAGGATCATGCGCAGGCGAAAGCGACGAAGACTTTGCGGTCTTCTGAGGCGATTCTCAAAATTGAGAGAGGCTTTTGGCAAATTTTGGGTATCCAATGCGTATTATTTCCAACCGCTGGCACGGGCTGGCGTTTATAGGCAAGGCGTTTGTTGACTTTTTGGCGAGGAGAGGTGTAAAACACCAAAGGCGAATGGTTATGTTGAAAGGTGCATGCGAGTCTGACTGGCGAGGTGCAAAGTGCGAATGGTCAGGTTGAAAGATGCATGTGAGTGAGTCTGACTAGCGAGGTGCAAATTTTGAATGCTCTGTTAGCGAAAGACGAGAGCTATGGCGATTTAAAGGCGAGTGAGAACCTGACAAAGGCGTAATATAAAGGTGATATTCGATAAAAAGATGTAAGGTTGCAACCACAGACGAAACCCTTAGGGTAGGCGATTTGGTGTTATGGCGTATGCACAGCTCGATAAGATCTGGTTGATTTACTGGCGAGTTAAATTAATGAGGGCATTAATTGTTGCAGGATGGCCGAATGTAACAAGCAAATTTTGGAGAGGCGACGTGCGACGTTCAAATAGGCGAGGACGTGACAACCCTGGAAAACGAACGGCGCAGCAGTAGAATCGAATCGGTGTTATATAATACGGAGTATATGGATAGATTAGAAATAAGGCGTAGATATAGTTATTGTACGATAGCAGAGTCGACTCATGGCGTTATGTAATTATGATAACTGTACTGGCGAAGGTGTATTGGTGAAATAAAACGTGTTACTAAAAATTAATCGTTTACAATTTATTTTGTTTCATTATTGTGTTGTGTTTCTAAAATAATAATAAAGAGCGAATCCAAAAATGACATTAAATACAGGGTTTTCCATTTAAAATATCAACGTTCCTGCTACTTTCTGATAGAAGCGACAGCGTATTCCTGAAAATGTTTTAGATAAGTAGATCATGTGCATTTATACAAGTATACAATTTTAAAACGCTATGTTTAGTGCTTCTCCATAAACATCAACAGTCCAACCTCTATTCTCTAGGGAGACGGTGAATGATCGTGCGCGCCAGTGGCAAAAGCTTGAACTTTAACGATCACGTCTTATGTATGTAATACTATTGTTGAAACATTGGAGGTAGCAAATGTTGTATTATTACACATTGTACAGGATGGCTCAAATTCGAGTCTATGTACGGGAAACTCGAAAACCGCAAGAGATACAGTGTCAGTCAAATTAGGGCAAAATTGCGCCTTTCGGTGCCTAATAATATGCCGTTTAGAAAGTTTTAAAATCCTGAGTATTTCCGGAAAAAAAAACCGAAATATTGAAAAATAGTTTTATTTTTTTCCTCAGCTTATTTAAAAACGGATTTCAAATTGAATTGCCACTTTTTCTGCTCTATTCAATGGTGGTATCCAGTTTGGAATTCGAGCTTTCATCTTCAAGGTGTCATCATCCACTTTCTTTTCTTAAATACGAACTTTAATTTTCTTTACCTTTGTCAGATGATATTGGCGTTATTAATATAATTCTGGGTTTTTAATTCTTTTTCATGTTTTTTTTTTAATTTTATTTTTATTTTTTTTTTTTAATTATTTATTTTGCTTTGGGGTAAAAATAAATGAACCTGTTTATTTAATTTTACTATTTTTTATTTTTATTTAAAATAAATATTTTAATTTTTCACTTAACACGAAACACAAATTAAATTTTTTTTAATATAAAAATTTCAAGAGTAACAAACTATTTAAAATTAAATTATTTTAAAAAATTAAAATATAAATTAAAACACATATGCATATTAATAACGCCAATATCACCTGAAAAAACGATGAAAAAATAAAATTTCGTATTTAAAAAAGGGAGTTGGTGATGACCCCTTAAAGATGAAACGTCGGTTTCAAACTGGATACCTCCATTGAATAGAGCGGAAAAAGTGGCAATGCAAAAGAGCAATTCAATTTGAAATCCGTTTTTAAATAAGCTCAGGAAAAAATAAAACGATTTTTCAATATTTCTTCTTTTCCGGATATCTCCGGAAATACTCGGAAATTTAAAACCTTCTAAACGGCATATTGTTAGGCACCTAAATGCGCATTTTTGCCCTAATTTGACCGACACTGTATCTCTTACGGTCTTCGAGTTCCCCATACATAGAATTCGAGCCACCCTATACATACAAAAACAATGTGTGATTAAAACAACACGAGAAAAGTGAAAACTTTAGTACTGCGAGATTAATAGTATGATATACAAGTATTTTTTGAGTCCTATATTTTGAAAATACTTGCCACAACTGTTTTACAGTAAAATTTTACCGTGAAACTGCCTACTTACTTACCATAAAAAATGTAAACATCGATATACTAAAAGTAAAAAAAACTGCATCTAATCACCAAAAATGCCCACATTGTGTGGTGATTTTCCTGCTTCAAACCGTTTTCAATGAAACTTCAGGCAATCAAATGTATAAATCTACATATTTTAATCTAAACGTCATATCAAAATATTTGAAAACGTATTCCTTCAAATTTTCCATAATTTATCAAATGCGGACTCGTCAAATTGTCGAAATATTAATTTGTCTACGTATGCTTTGTATTTTTAGCAGTTTGTTTTCTTACAATTTGGTATTTTTTTATGTATTTTTAGACTACTACCGTTAAATGTATACTAACTAGTAAGAATAACCTGTAATTTTCTCCTTATTTTCATGCTAACTTCCTGTTTGTACTTTACTTTTTTTTATTTTTTCCGTTCTTTTGTTCTCCTTAGTGCTTTTTTTTAAAACTTAGGTATACTACACTAATGTATAGTATACTAATACAATGCTTTCTCAACAAGACCCAACATCTAAATTTGAATCCATCTATGCCCATTTCTCCTTTTGCCAGGTCAAAGCATCTATTCAAGTAAAGAAATAAAACTAAAAATATTCTTTTCTTGCTGTTAAAAATGTTGACAACTGTATTAATTGCTGTAAGGGTCAGAAATTATAAATTCTATCATGAAGATGCAAGTTAGTCTCTTTGACGCTTTAATACATCGAACTGTGAATCTAAGTAATAGATACAATTACATATTTATTTCCTACCATTTAGCCTAAACACTTATAAATGTCGATACTAGATATTTGCAACAAAACACTATTTTGCAAATGGAACTTTTGTAATATTTAGAACACTTGCACTAAGCTTATAGCCATTAATGCAGTTACATATTAGCTTCGCACTTACTTTAGAGATGTATCTGTAAGCTTGACACAACAACCATGTCTGGCTTAATGGGTTTACAACAAATTGAAAATTTCACTTAAGAAGTAACCTCTATAAAAACATACCATTAAGAATTTTAGCCTGCTGAAAAGCTTCTCCTTTTTCATAATTCCATTGCTTGTGGGAAGGAAATGCAACATATAAAAGGTACCATACACCACCGTAAAGAATCTCACCATGCAATATGTCTTTCTAAAAGCAGATACATAATTAAAGAACACTGCTGGCTATGGTTGAGGAGTAAATTATATGTTGATTTTAAAAACTCGTGGTACTATTCATACGAAAATTGGCAAGATTTAGCAGCTATTTTTGTCAACTATAATGTAATGTAAAAACATTGAAGAAAGTCCTGTTAATTATAAGATATTTTTAAAAGCATTTTCGACATGATGTTATTCCTAATTCTAAGGTATGGAAACTTTCATAAAACCATAGCTATGCAAAGAACTCATTACAAGAAAAGCAGTACCTACACAAAACTACATATTACTTGAGTTTTACAAACGCTTGACATTACGAAGTAATTGAATACAAAGTCCAAACACTTAAAGAGAAAAATGTGTAGGTAACTCAGTAACTCATATAAGAAGACTAATCTGCATATATTTTCTCATAGCCTTCAATAATTAGTATTGAACATTAACTATAGGGATGTATAGGTAAATAAATAATAAAATGTATTCCTTAACTTATTCTTACCTTTAAAATGTCTAAAACAATTTCAATATACTCTATTAATAGTTTATGAGCTTTAAAGCCTTCTTCTTCCTTCAAAAAGCCATACAGAATGACATCATTACTAGTCTGTAATATTTTAAGGTCATCTATTGCAGTTCTATAGTCAACTATAGGAGGAAATAATGACTTTCTTATCATTGGGGGAAAAACTTCAAGAACATCAAGATTTTGATATTTAACTAATGCACATTTTGCCTCGAAATACACATAAAAAAAATCAAAGCTTCTAAATCCACCCTTATGAAAATATGTAGGAACGCAATCCAACCTTTGTATTAGAGGCCTGATAATATTGTCCTTCTTAAAGTTTCCTTTATAATGTTTCACCAGAAAAGTCAAAAATTTATTGGCACGTAAAACATAGGTGAACACAAACTTGTTGTAGTCACCCCGATTAAAAGCCCACATAGTCAGAGACCTTATGAATTGCTCAACAACATCAAAAAAGTCAAATTTGTAGTGGAACTTTATGACATCATCACCAAAGCAATTACATCTCTCTGTAAGGGTTCCCACAGGAATGACAAATTTGTCAGTTCCTAAAAATAGGTTTCTTTCTTCTGAAGATCTCACAGCATCGGAACTATACGGCCATAGCAGTTCTGTGCAATAAGTTGGACAATTATGTAGTAACTTCATAATCTAAAAATATATCCAGTATTTTTTTATATAAACGTATTAGTCACTAAAAAATATAAAATAACAACTATTAATATGTTTGCTAAATTGTTACTCAGTTAAGATTAATGGCATATTAGGTTGAAAAAAACAATATAAAACTGCTATAAAAGGAGCAAAGATAGTTTCAAATGATAGAGCGATCAGCACATCAAAAAATCCCACTAAATCAATGTGGAATATTGTTAATGCTAAATGCAGCAGTTAGAGTAGGAAGTTGAAGTGTTCAATAAGTCCTGAGCACTTAAATTATTTTTTTACAGGTACTGCAGAAAAACTCCTTAAAGATGTCCCAATGAGTAAATGTGAACCTTTCTCACATATCTGGAACAAATATTACCTATGATAAATTAAGCTTTAAAGCAGTAACTTACATTGATCTTAGGGAGATTATAAAGTTTGAAAACTAAGAAGGGCTGTGATATTTATGGATTGAATGTATGTACAGAGTGGCTCAAATTCGAGTCTATGTATGGGGATCTCGAAAACTGTAAGGGATACAGTGTCGATCAAATTAGGGAAAAATTGCGCATTTAGGCGCCTAACAATATTATGCCGTTTAGAAAGTTTTAAAATTCTGAGTATTTCCGAAGATATCCGAAAAAAAAACAAAACTTTGAAAAATAGTTTTATCTTGTTCCTGGGCTTATTTAAAGCCGGATTTCAAGTTTATTCAATTTTTTTTTGTTTTTTAGATGATATTGGCGTTATTAAAATGAATATGTCTTTTTTTTATTTTTTTATTCCCTTTTTGTTTTTATTTTTTTTTTAATTACTTATTATGCTTTGACGTAATTTTAAGCAGTTCAAGATACTTTTGAAATTATTATAGTCTATAAAAACATTTTATTTTGATTTATGTGTTAAGTGGTTTTCGGAGCCTTTATTTTTAGTAAAAATAAAAAATACTAAAATTAAATAAACAGGTTCGATAATTTTTTACCCCAAAGCAAAATAAATAAAAAAGAAAAATAAAAATTTAAAAAAATAATGAAAAAAAAAAACACATATTCATATTAATAACGCCCATATCATCTGAAAAACGATAAAAAAATTAAAGTTCGTATTTAAAAAAAAGAAACTTGGTGAAGACCCCTTGAAGACGAAAAGTCGAATTTCAAACTGGATACCACCATTGGATAGAGCGGAAAAAGTTGCAATGCGAAAGCGCAATTCCATTTCAAGTCCGTTTTGAAATAAGCGAAAGAAAAAAATAAAACGATTTTTCAATATTTCGGTTTTTTCCGGATATCTCCGGAAATGCTCGTAATTTTAAATTTTTCTAAAGCGCATATTGTTAGGCACCTAAATGCGCAATTTTGCCCTAATTTGACCGACACTGTATATATTAAAGTTTTCGAATTCCCATATATAGACGCGAATTCGAGCCACCCTGTACATAGTATATTGTCAATTAAAAATCAAATTATCATACTACTAACAAAGTTTTAAACTGTGTATATGTGAACACATTTTTTATCTAGTCACTAAATTGTAGTTTCTCAAACAGTGGGGTGCAGTGCTATTTAGGAGAGGGTAGGCAACATAATAGAAAATGATACAGAAGGAATAAGCCCGCTGCAGGCGCCGCCGTAGGTAGAATTTTTTTTCAGGTGCCACACCCAAAAATGTCCATTTTGAGGCTCCAAAAAATGTAGGCATAAAGCCTTTTCAATTCGAGTTTCGCCAAAACTATGCATAGAAAACGCGTTGTAAATGGTTAGTTTTTCTGAGACTTTTGACACATTATTTACATCAATATACCCACGTTTACTCTACAATTTCCTTCTTCGCCAAAGAGTAAGCATATCCAACAATACATTTTAATTTTATGACGACACCTGCAGAGCCACTAATAATTGTCATGGATTTTTTTATTAAAATATCGACGTTTTCTTTCTAACCAACAAAACTAACCCACAAAGAAAACAACAACCCCTTGTATAGGTACTAAACTGACTAAACTTTCAAAACTATAACTAAAAGCGCAGGGCGTCAAATCCCAATCTCACACAAGAATAGGGCACATGGAAAGGGAACCTGAGATTATTCTTATTTATGGCTGGCCAATGCCGGTGTTGTATTATCGGGTTTCAGTTTCTTGCAAAAAAATGCATGGCGTTATTAATACCCAGATATCGAAATATTAATAAATTTAGAGATTCCCCATGTACATACTGTAATTTTAAACATTATTAAATAATAAAGCTTTCTTAACCAAACCCTGTAATGATGTAACCGGTAATCGCTTTCAAACCCATTACTAAAACGCAAAAAAACAATAACAATATGATCCTTGGTAAAAAAGAATGTCTATCAAATCAAAATATTAATTAAAGAGAGCACATTTTGGCAACAGCACTTATCGTTGCGTCGTCGCGTCGGTCGGCCCGGCATCTTCGCATGCTTTGTCTCTTTTCTTTTTATGTAACGTTTCATTTGGTTGTCTTTTTTCATGCACTGCTTTTCCCTTCCATAGTAAATCCAGTATTGACGGTATAAGTGCATGCCTTCGGTTTGTTATGGAATGCTTTTTAGCGGTTGCCGTCGGAGAATATTATTCCGTTTAATATAGGTAGCGTAATATCAGTGGTAGACTGTGATGTTTTTCTATAATATAATTAATATTTTAATTGGCGCTTAAGATAAGCTTTTTAAATTTGGATTATACTTATTAGTAAAATTATAATTTATATTATCGGGATATTATCGGGATTAAAATTAAATGGAAAAATATAAAAAATGTCAAAACATCAGGGTAGGCAATGCATTTGTGCTTTCATTGTGTGCACGCCACTGTTCTCAAATAGGCCCAGCTCTGTGCCTCAATTGTTTCTAAAATCTTTGAAAAAACAATACAAACTCCAGTTATAGTATTTTTTAAATCCAGTAACCTATAGCCTAAGTGCCAACTTGGATTTAGACAGAGAAACAACATACATTCTGTGTTTTTGAACTCTTGCAGAACATCATGAATAGTTATGAGGACCGGCTCTATCAGCCTGCTCTGTTCTACGATCTTAATAAGGCATTCGATTGTATGCCCTGTGACTTGTGGTTTTAAAAGCTTAATTATTGTAATTGTGATGAGACCAGTATTAAACTCATATCCAGGTTATATGCGGGATCACGATACACACACAACGCTATCTAAGCAGGAAGCACTAAATGCGACAGCGGCGCGCAGTGACGTAAGTCGAACTGCAAAACAGTACCACGGCTATAATAGCCGTGAATTGTATAAGCTGTGACTCCCCCGTTATTGCATCATGAGCTGTGACAGTGCGTCAGTACAATAATTGTAAACGGAAAGCGGTTAAGAGTGTATCGTGGGTGCAGAAAATACTTCGATGTAGTTAGCTTTTTTCCTTCATAAACTAATATAAGTATGCCATCGTGTGCAGTAGCAAAGTG
>JAEQML010082850.1:0-10676 GCA_016904865.1 Pissodes strobi | reverse complement strand
ATGGGTTACGAGGTATGTAAAAAAGCAGCACTTATCCGGAAAAAAAAACGGAACTTCTGTTTTTTTTTTTGATAATTTTTGTATCTAAATGTTAATGTAAACATATAAGTTTAGGCACCTGAAATTTACATACAAAAGTTAAATTTTCATATTTGAAATGGAAAAGGATCAAACGTAATGTTAAAAATGTTATCCGTTAAATCCTATAGCTTGCCTTTAAAATAACACTAAAATATCTAATAAATTAGTGGGCCTTAAGATAATTTGTAGAATTGTCTGTAAATTGATGTCATTTACAATTTTTTTTTGGGGATTTTTCTTGCCGGTAATGCTTTTTTAGTACTTAAACGACTGAGTAAATAAAATGAAAACGAATTTTTGCAAATTTGGGGCTGGATTCGTTTTAAATAAGGCATGACAGTATAGTATATGTGCTCATTCACTCATTCTGTCGTTATGTTTGGATGCTTCCTACGTTTTGATGATATTTCTTGTGTTTAAAGCTATTTTTTGCGATTTACTTTCATTTGGAACATTGTTTATTTCTTTAGTAATATTATTGGAGATATTGCGTTAATTCATATAGTATTTAATTAGATATTTAGTGGTAAAGGTGTGTATTTTGGATTAAACAAGCAAGGTAAACATGGTTAGTTGTGCTAAAACTCCAACAAATTCAGAACTTGGGATAACATTTCACCGGTAAGTAGCTACCTACTTTACCCCCTTATTTTTCTGGTTTTTACCATTTAATAAAGCAAAATAATTATAAATTCTCTAATTGTTAACAAATAGGTGACAGATCTAATTAGGGGCGTACCCGTAGAAAATATATCATTAAGAATCAATTTTTGCAAGAACATTGGACAGTGCTAAAAGTAATAAATACTTTTCTTTTATACTTGACATGTTAAAGTTTATACTGCCAATAAACTGCTAAAATTAGTTATTTGAATATATTTGGGCATTTGAAATGCAAAAATAAGCAAAATATGGTTAGATAATAGTGGGGTAGTTTTTAAGTGTGCTTCTTATTAAAAAAAAAATATATGTACTACCTAATTTTATTGAAGAAGCACCCTTCAAAACTAACGCACTATTCTCTAACCATATTTTGCTTATTTTTGCATTTTAAATGCCCAAATATATTCAAATAACTAATTTTAGCAGTTTATTGGCAGTATAAACTTTAACATGTTAAGTATAAAAGAAAAGTATTTATTATTTTTAGCACTGTCCAATATTCTAGCAAAAATTGATTTTTAATGCTATATTTTTTACGGGTACGCTCATGATTAGATCTGTCACCTATTTGTTGACAATTAGACAATTTATAATTTTGCTTAATTAAATGGTAACAAACAGAAAAATAAGGGGTAAAATACCTACTTACCGATGAAATGTTATTCCAAGTTCTGAATTTGTTGGAGTTTTCGAAAGATCACAAGCTGCACAAGTAACCATGTTTACTTTGCTTCTTTAGTCCAAAATACACACTTTTACCACTAAATATCTATATAAACACTATATGAACAAACGCATTATCTACAATAATATTACTAAACAAATAAACAATGTTTCAAATCAAAGTAAATGGCAAAAAATAGCTTTTAACACAAGAAATACTATCAAAACGTAGGAAGCACCAAAACATAACGTCAGAATGTGTCATATTATGGTTCCTCCGCAGCCTCCTCGATGTCACAGGAGTTCGTCGCACGTATTAAGTGTCAAACGGCGCATAAGCTCCTTCCTTTCTATTCTTTATTCTTTGCCTTTATACTAAATTTTTATTAATTTATGTCAAGTACTTTGGAGGTTATTCAAGAAAAAACGGTTTCTAGCGGCGTCCTTTACGGGCTCATATCTCCGTAGGGAGGGGAACAAATATAGGAACTTGTCACGTTATTTCTTCGTGTTCTATTTGAACTCGGGATATTCCTCACATCTTCCCGAACACCTTGTGTATTCCTCCCCAGTGTGTCATAAAAAAATGTGTAGGCCAACCTGAAATCGCCAAATTATATATTTTTTACAATGATGCGCGTAAATAACTTAGCACCCATAATAAATTATTTGTTCACATCTAACCAATGAAAATGTAATAGTACAGGTAATAGTTGTTAGGTTCGAATTTACCTTAACTTTAAGATGACGTTGTTTGGTAACGATGTCTATAATTATTGTTGAACAAAAATAAACTTTATTACTAAATCTTTGGCAATAATGAATAAAATAAAGCATTTGCTTTTGCTCTTTACCTATCCTTGTAGGATGTTCGTAATTTAAGTAAAAGCATTTGCCTATATTTTATGCATATCACCCATTGTCAATCATATTATACAGTGGTAAAATGTTAAATATTGGCATAAATGGCCAGCATTTGAAGCCATACCTAGATTACAATTTAACATCTCAAAATCTCAATAATAATTATTTTAGGTGTAGTAAATGAAAACTGCTTTTCGCCTACTCCTGCACGCTTGCTACTCAAGTCCCTACTGCCACTCCGTGACAACACGACAGGACATCATGCGACAGGACCAACAAATATTTTCCTAGTAGAATTATCTATCTTTGACGCCGCGCCGGGCAAATTTGGCAACGTGGCCGGACACGCGGTCGCTTTTACGGCGAGACCAGTGTTACCAGATCTACTATTTTTATAGTAGATCTACTATTTTTGACCTTTGGCTACTATTCTACTTTCTTAAAGGTAAATTCTACTATTATTTAGAGAAAAACAGAATACTTGAATAAATATCCTAAAACTACAAGAAAAAATTAAACAGAAATCTTAAAATTCTAACATAACATCTTAAGTATTTTTGTGAAGTGGATTTACGTTGCTATTTTTAAGTAGTTTTAAAAGATGGCACCACCACCACTAGTTGTATATCACTGAACTATATACATGGAAAAAAAAATACCCTTTCTTCTTTACTGAAAAAGTGGCAAATTTACGAGCAATAAAGTTAACAAAAATCACAGTAGTCTCTGACAAAATAAGCAGCGTATAAGCCTGCGCAATAGCAAGAATCCGTTGAAATAAGTTCAGACGTGACGTCTTGGCTTTGGCTCTTTATATGAAATTAAGTAAATGACGAAGAAAGAATGATAACCGATGACGCGTACTCGATCAGAATGAAACTTCGGCACTGGGTGTATGTGCGTCCTTTTTTAATACACGAGAACCAATATAATCGTGTGTTTTTGTGCCGCACTTTTATATTTTGAATCAGTTATTGATGACGAGACGTTTAAGAAACGTGGAACGTCTAGCTTGCACTAGTTCAGTGGGACAGGGCAGTAATTGCTGTTTGCGACGTTTGCGTTTGCTATAATTATTGCCATTTTTGTATATTCGTATTCGTTTGTGTTTCGGTGTCGTTTGGAAATTGGAAAGTTTTATAGTTAAGATAGCTTGGCGTTTCGTAATTGCTGTAATTGCCATTTTTGTATATTCGTATTCGTTTGTGTTTCGGTTTCGTTTGGAAAGTTTTATAGTTAAGATAGTTTCGATAGTTTAGGTATAATGTCTAAATGTAGCGTTTTGTTTTGTAATTGTAATTACGGCATAAAACACGCTGCTGGTGTTGGTTATGTTCGGTAAGTAAAGTTTATTTAATATTGTATTTTGTAGTTAATCTATTCTTTTCACATACATAACCCAAACTTTTTTACTCTTTCCTTCAAACCACTACCCTCTAACTATTCAATTTTTAACGAATATTTTGCGACTTTATTTTAAAGTACTTAAGTAGGAATCTGCTTTCCATTTTCGCCAACAATTTTTGTAAAGTTAACCACATCAAACTATTCTCAAGCCATACTGTGGTTAGGAGTAGAAACATTCGCCTATAGGTACCTAGTACTCAACCTAGTTTCATTTCACTCTGTTACAACGTTACATGAGTACTTGGCAAAAGGTTCTTACTCGAGTAGGACTCGGGTTCAAGTAAAATTTTTTAATACCTACCTAGCCTACACCCCATTTATTTTAGAATCACTGAGTCAACATAGTATCACTGGGGTGCAGACACCCATAGAGGTTGCTGAATACTTTAAAGTCGTTTCAGAGAAAGCACTTAAAACCACAAAAAGCAAATATTTGAGTACCTACTTTAAAATTTGCATATTAAGTAATGCATACAATTCTACTTAATTTCTGCATTTTCAATTATTTTTCTTCTCAAAAATTCAGGCTCGAGTGAACCTGTGTTTTTTTTTGTATTGGGATACCTTGTATATTGTATTTTTCTCCGGAGAGATGTTGGAGGGGGTGTCTCACTCTGATAGAAATTTATATAATACCAAGATTGTCACCACTGCCATGTATATTTCAACAAAATGCCAGTGACTGCCAGCAGACTGCCAGTGACTGCCAAACCAAATTGTACATGTACTGCCTATTGACACCCTTAGATTTCTACAGCCTTCGATAATGTTTGCTTTTCATTACTTAAAACTAAACTACTTCCTTGGACATAAAATTCATTGAGATTGGTGGTAATATTTTGTGAGGGGTGTGTCAATAGTGGGCATTACATGTACATTTTGTTTCGGCAATCTGTTTGCAGTCGCCGGTAGTCTGCTGACAGTCTGTTAAAATATATATGGCAATCATAGGCAATCTTGGCATTATATGTACAAATTTGTATCAGAGTGAGACACCCCTCTCTATTTTACAAAACTTATCTAAGTACGTATTTAAAAATATATATAAGTATCTCTATTGCAATAATATGGAATCAATATTTACTTCTAACATTCTTACAGGCTGACTGAAAACAGGGCTCCTGATTGGCAAGACGCTCTAGGCATCGATTCAGAATGTGGAATAAAGCATTTTGTGATGTGTAGTGATCATTTTTTAAAAGAAGATATTACAATCTCACCTTGAGGGAAAAAGATCTTGAAGCCAGGTGCAATTCCTAAAATTAATCTGCCACCAAATGTGGAGCACCATAGGCGTTTGATTCAAGAGAAGAAAAAGCTAACAACAAAGTTAGTATTATTCCAATACATAATTTTTATAGTACTAACAAAAAGATTGTTAATTTTTAACTATGTTATAGTTTGGTAGTGAATAAACCTCAGGATGACCCATCTGAACCAATGCTTATAGACGAACCCCTCCAGGAACCCTCCCAGGAATATGATTTATTGGAAATACCATGAAATATTCTAGGAGAGCCTGCCCTTGAACTCGAAATTGGTACCCGTACTCTTTCAAGTATTAGGTAATAATTTTCATATACTTTATTATTATTATTATTATTATGTTGTATAATAAAAGTTCTCCATTCTTCCGGTTTTCTGTCACAGATAATGATTCCTAATCAAAAACATGAAAAAGAAAGTTTCATACTCAGTTTCATCTTTTTTCCATTTATTTGGTTTTTAATAGATTCATATTAATTTTTTGATTATTTTTTTTTAAATTAATATCTGTGGCAAAAAAAAAACGAAAAAATGGAGGACTTTTAAATGTTCATAAGCTACAAACAATTCAACATATTCACTGCCCAAAGGCTCGTCGAACAGCCTGTATAGCATTGTTTTTAAAATATTGTTCATTATTGATTTCAAAAAGCACTGAAATAACAGTAAGTGGATATTGTGTTGTTTCAAACACTTAGTAAGTTCATTTGGCACAAATTAGACAAAAATCAGATTTGGAAAAAATTCTATGCCCTATTGTTAGTATATATCTTGACTTAGTAAGATTCACTTCATTGATCTACATTATTATTAGTTCCAGTACAATAACCGTATCTTCTGATGTGGCACATACACTATGGGATGGACAGAACCTATATAGATTACTGTGTCCTTCAAATCTGCTGCCTTATTATATTACAAGAACCTTGGAAATATTTTTCTGAAGATCTAAAACCTTAGGGTCCATTAAAGAGAAAATTGGTCGACATATGGGGATCCTTCAGTTCTGCAGACAGTACTGGTCTTAAACGATCACAAAAAAAAAAGAAGGAAACATCTTAGAGAAGATCACTCCTACTGGTAAGCTATTAAAACAAAAACAATGATAAATTGGTTTTTGATATAATCATTATGTCATCAAATCCATCTGTATCATTTGCCAGTACCTAAGATTAAAACCCAATTTATTATTACTGTTTGTTATGTTAGTCAACATTTTTTTTTTGGCTTTTTCATGATTATGGTCTTAAAAAAAAGACATCAGACTGCTTACACAAGTAACAATTTAAATGCTAGTTAGATTTATATCAGCTTTAAAATAGTTTTAAAATGGTCCGTAGAAGTACTGGGGTTTTATGAAATCCTTCAAACATGCTAACAAATCTTAAAGTCCATTTATTCTTAAAAATAAGTTTTGAAGCAGCGTTGGCAGCAATAATATTAAGTGTACATGGACTTGAGACCGGGTACCCTTGTGCTAGCTTTAATGAGGCTTTTGTGTTATCAATCTTAAAACTTGTTGATCTTCTGGAGGGTTTAAAGTCTGTTTAGGTGTAAAATAATATATCTTAAAACTATAGCTTTAAGTTGGATTTAAAACATATTCTTGAAGCACTTCATAAAACTTGCAGTTTTATAAGATAACAATAAAGCTCAAGTCTTAGATTGGCTGCTTAAAATACTGTATTAGGATTACTGGGAACATATATTGCTTCATAAGGGCCATGTAATCTTTACAAAATCCTATTGAACTTTTCTATTGCTTTCTTAAACCATTACTTTTTTTACTCCCACCGCCTAGAGTATTTTTAAAATGGCCATCTTGTCCTTCAGACTATCTGTCGTGATTCAGTAGCGGTGTTCAATATAATTTCCTAAAAAATTGCAAATATTTCACATAAATACAAATTAAAAAAAGTGGTAATTAAAAAAAAAAGTAAAGTTGCAATCTTTAAAGATACTAAATGAAAATGCAGATCAACATAAAACTGGACAAAGTTTGAGGTTATGATGATTTAATTGGGCGCGGAAAACTTGATCGCAGCGCTAGAAGACTTATGCGACATCGTGATAAGGCCAAGCAGTTTTATGAGCAGGCAACCTTGGTCAAGACATTAGTCTTGACCAAGGTTGTCTTTACTTTTAGGAACAGTTAAGAGGCAACAGATTAATTACAGTAAATAAAATGTTATGACAAAGCTAATAGGATTTATGCCTTCTTTCTAAGAAACATTGAGCTTTTAAATGATAAGCCATATTTTTTACAAACAACACAGGCCTCCATATTGGAACTATTTTAGCGAGGTAATATTATTCAATAATTTTATCAAAATCTCGCAGTTCTTCCCTAAAAAAATAAAATGATATTAACAGTAATACAATATAAGATTACAAGCAAACATTTTTATGTTTGTTTATACTAATTAAACCGTTTAAGAATTAGTCGGTAATAATTTAATTATTTAAAAAAAGCAGTAAATTTAAGGTGCTTTAATTTTTTTGAGGTATCTTTCCATACTTCATGGAAAAAGCCGACTGCGTTATAATTTTTGTTCCTATTTCGGCAAATTTATGAGACTGGCATTGCATTTCCTCCATGTTTATTCATAGGAGTTGGAATGCATCACCGACTAGACGACATCACATGACGGACATTTGTTTGATGTAAATGGTTTACAGGTTATGATAATAATATCTAAAGATATTATAAATCTCAGAGTTCTTAAACTCATCCTAATCTTAGATCACTATAAATTCTATGGTTTTAAATGGCACTTGTTAAAAGTTTTATAATTACCTTGAAGGTAATGATAAGAGAATCTATTTAATGCAAGTTGGTTTTAAACAAGCTTTAAGATTTGGTCTTGAGACCGTCATAGGAGTGGGCTCTTTTGCTGTAAAAAGGCCTTTATCTTACCTTCAAGAGGTCTAGAGCAAAAGGTTTCAAGTGAGTCTAATTCATTGGGCTGTAACAACGTCTTGAAAACCATATTAAAGCTTCTTTTGTTACTTGGGTAATCTGGTAGAAACTAGCTTTTGTTAGCGCTAAAAATTTTTTTAAAATATTTAATCTTGAAATTTGCTTAAAATCTGCGTTCTTTTAAAGGCTCCGCTGTTTATATAAAGTAATTTTTGTTACAGCCTATCACCCCGTCGTTTATACACACAAACACAAAAGACAACAGCAGAAAATCGGCAGTTCCGTTTAAAATTGTACAGTTCAAAAAGGAAAGTAACAAGACTTCAAAAAAAGTCAGTAGTCTTCAACATATCACTAAAGAATTACATAACAAAAGATTGATTTCCAGTGATGCTTTAGGGAGCTTAACGAAATCAATCTCTGGAATTCCATTAGCAATTTTGAGAAGATGCATGCAGAATATCCAAAACACTGATGAAAACAAGAAGCAAACTAGGACACAATTTCCTAAAGAACTCAGGAGTTTGCACTGACTACAATTATATTCCACTAAGGCCTATGAATATGTTTGCAAAACTTTTTGTCTAGCTTTGCCTTCATGTTCGATCATTAGAACATTATCATTAGAACATGGCTTAGTTGACGGCGCGGTTTTTTTTTAAAGGACAGTCTGACAATTTACCACTACTGGATATGTTTATAGTGGCGTCTTATATAAAAAAAATGCCGAAAGCTTTTCTCTTGCTGAGGTTCGCGGCGTTAAAACTAACAGGAAGGTTTATAGAAAAACTAGTTAATGAGTATGTGAATTCCTATGGCTACTGTACTGCCTTCACTGACATTTTAAGATAATATGTCAGTGACTGCCTTCCAATCGAACGAGCGGCGTGACGTCATGTGTCCCACGTCCCGTATTATTAAGGATTAGTTTATCCTCAGAATTGTTTGCCTTTTGTCTTAAACTCTGTGGTATTGGTATTACTTTTATTATTATGCTATACGTTGTGTACCATACGTTACCAATTTTGTTATTTGATAATAAATGTATCAATTTATACTATTTTTTTGATTTCAATCAAATTCGGAAATTTCCAGGTAGGTATAGAATCATTACATATTGATTTTAATTATGAAATAACAAAAAACTTAATAAATCACTTAAAGTCTGTCCATCCTTTTAGAATGACTGAGATGCTGTCAGTGGCATGTTATCCTACAAGCATCCATATAGAGATTCTTGAAATTGAGAAAATGATTGGTTAGAAATAATTATGTAATACTTAATCCAATTGCGAGCCCTTTTTAAGCACAAATGAAACGCGCTGTAGGCAAGCCTCACCTGTTCTAAAATGTTTAATTGACACTGATAACGTGCTCAAAAAAAATCAAATAAACTGCTATAATCCCACATGGTGGCCTATGTGCACAACAGCCGCTGGCCGCTCACCATTTTTCATTCTGACTGTTATAATATATTACCAATTTCTCTAATAATTTCACCAAATTTTTAAACCAACATTTGCTTTACCTTTATTGCATTTAAAACTAAATTTGATGTATGTCAGGCATTCAAATAAACACGGAGTATAGCTTTTCCACCCTTGATAGATCCGCAATTCGAAGCAAAATCGTAATTTTCTTAGCCGTCTCTAAGTTGCTTTTATTTGTAGTGTCACTTACATATTATGTCAAAAATATTGTTATTCAACTCAATGTGATCGCTATTAACATATTCATTATTATTTTCATGACTTCACAGATATTTTAGATGAGAACGGCATCAATTTTCCAACTAGCCTAGTAAATCAAAATTCCTAAGTACGGATCTGTGCTACTCCCCTCTGCTTTAAAATCGCTTGTCGTATTGCGCAGACTCCGCGGCTGCTTGTTTTGTTTACATTTTTCGGTCGTAAATTTGCCATGCTGTCAAGCTTATTGTTATTCCAGAGTATATAGTTCAGTCACCGTCTATAGATATTCTAATAAGTCCGCTCACTCCAGCATGCCGTGGAAAATACTGCCGTTGACCTTGAACACACTCGGCCACTGTACAGTAAACGATTGGGTGCAGCTACGGTGTACGATCAATATAAACTGTCGCTCGATTATTTTTATACGGGGAGCGTTAGGAATAGATGATATGAACATGATTACGTATTAATATTTGGATTATTTATTTGTTATGAACAACTATTGACATTATCTGTCTCATTTATAGCTCATTAATGATACTACTTTGTAATAGTTACTTAGTATTATAATAAATAAGTAAATAATAAACGAAATATTGTTTACGATATGGATAAGAATACCAGTAGGTACAACTTGTATTGTTTAATTACGAGACTCACCCAAACTAACCAAATCTTAGATTATAACGTATCGGATCCGGTTCAAATGATTAAAATAAGTGAGATTAAGTGAAACTAACCGAAAGTTGATTCGACGACTAACCCAAACTAACCAAATCTATTAAAATTGATTATAACGTATCGGAACCGACTCAAATGACTAAAATAAGTTGAGACTAAGTGAAACTAACCGAAAGTTCATTACACGACTAACTAAAACTAACCATCTAATCAAATGTATTAAAGTTGATTATATCGAATCGGAACCGGTTCAGAGGTCTAAAATAAGTTGAGATTAAGTGAAACTAACCGGAAGTTGATTCGATGACTAACCGAAAATAACCAAATCTATTAAAATTGATTATAACGATCGGAACCGACTCAAATGACTAGAATAAGTTGAGTCAAAGTGAAACTAACTGAAAGTTGATTCGGCAACTAACCCAAACTAACCAGATCTA
>JAEQML010082849.1:0-10676 GCA_016904865.1 Pissodes strobi | reverse complement strand
ACAAAATACCGTCAGGCGGTTTAGTATAGGGTATAACAATTTTAGATATTAGTATTCATCTACTCTTGATAAAGGTCTCATCAAGCCGAAACATATGTAGAGAAAAATATCTCATTAAATTATTTTGAAACATCTAAAAGCAGTGTACTAATTATCCCTAGTATTATTATTTTTTGTTGAAGGTTTGGCGAAACCTTACTTTTCCTACTTTGAACGAGGCTGAGGTTGTGTCACATCCTCTCATGGCATGCAGAAACAATATATTTTCACTGATGGATTGGTCTGGTTGGCAGTCTGCAGGAAAAATAGTTAGTTGTGAGACTGCGCCTTTACCCGGTTTTAGAAAGTGTATATTTGAATGCAAACCCCGACAACGACCAATCATGATCACCAGCAAATTTAAATCTCCCACCATAATTACACAGTCATGCTGTTATGCGAGATCCATTGCTGTGGTGAGAATAAGTGTATCCGCATCAAAGTTGCCCTTTAACGTTGAGATAAGACGGATTTTGTTTTTCATGTTGTCTGAGAATTTTCCTTGTGGCTTTGTTGGAATTATTGTTTTGTCGAACATGACATCTACTAACATCTGTTTGCGTGATCTTCTTCTTTGCTCAACATATGTAGTACTATCTTGAGGGTAACCATCGAATACGACTACAGCACTGTCCTTGTACTTGGACTAAACAAATGAAACATGACTTTCACGAATTGATGAAAATGATAGACTCTGTGCAGCAAGTATCATCCATCTATTACGTACACACAACCTTGCCCATTTGCCTGTTCGTATAATGCAAACTTTGTTCCTTTTCTCATACCATAGTCGTCAAAAAGAGGCAACGGATAAGGGCACAGTTCGTATATTAGGAACTCTTCAAGTTCTTCATCAGATTGCTTAGCAATTGGGATCCGTTGAAAAATGATCGTAGGATTGATGGGGATGGTTTCATCAATTATTTTGATGGCATTTTTCATCGTAGCGACAAAACTCTGTCTTTCTTGTAGATTTTTAACAGTTTCAAAATCACCGCCCACAAATTTACCAATTGCCATTTTCCAAAAGTTCCTCGATGATTCAACACTGTTTTGCGTGGAAACCATGCGACGTACAAAAAAATGTTAAGATACATATATTGTGGGTAATTTTCATCTCTTTATTTATTGCAGGACCACTTTTTACGCAAATAGCCGGCCTTGCAAGTTATAACACGAAAATCACTAAAAAACTTTATTTTTAGTGGTTTTATAACGATTTCCCATATTTGCCGCGAACTAGTTAAGTTTGCTACATTAATATTACTTGGGATTACAATATTTTTGTACTATATCTAATATACCTAATCAAGAGTACAATAATAGTTAAGAAGCTGGTCAACGGCTGAGATTTGTATTGTCTAATATGATGGTCGTTTCACTTAAACTCTAGTGCATATTCATCAGTTCTATCTTACTCATGTTATTTTGATTCCTTTTTTGAGTTTGGTTTTGGTTGGGGCGAGGCACACCAAACACATTTAAAAAAAAATCTCCATTTTTTATTTGTCGCGTTATACGTAGCAATGTAATGATTCTTTATACAATAAAGCTTTTTTCTTACTTTGACTATACTTTTTGCATGCATTGGGCGTGGAGGTTGGTTGGAGGCTTCTCTTCTTGCTGAAATCTGTTGTTGCACTTGGGCTGCATAAATTCGTGTTAAAAGCATTACGCAATTCTTCGATTTTCAGAATTCTTCACAACGATCATGTTATTAAGTATACATTTTTGATTGCTAAACAAATTTAAAGAAAACCACTTTTTGGGCCATACAGTATATTACTCAAAATTATTAAAAGGAACCCGACATTTATAAACCTACCAGCTGTATCAAAGTCCATTATCGTTTATTTTCAAAAACGCTTTAATATGTGTTTACCGTAAAAGTATTTTTGAGCAAACAACACCGAAAATAGATACAGCCAGATAAAGCGACGGCAAAATACCAACTGATGTCACGGTATCGCAAATGGTCAAAGGGTTGGCATACTTTAAACCATGGCAATTTGATATATCGACTTTTGGTCAACTAGATTACCGCAATACGCGACGGATGCCTAACTGCTTTGCGTCACACGTTCACTGAACTGTTTTTTGTCCAGGATAAATTTATTAAGTATTTCTTCAAGAAACTTGCTAATATCAGGGTGTACTGCACTGACAGAAAAATTAAGTACTATCGTCTTGAAATCAAATTGCTATAATTCAGTTATCAGCAGGATAAATACAGTTTTACTACTAGAAATCTCATACTTATTGTTTTAAATTACAACTCAATGTTGGTTGAGCGAATATATTTTGTTTACACAGGTCATTACTGAATTGATGTTCAGTTGCAATTATTCCAATTGCCGAATAAAGTACGTTTCACACGATTTAGCCAAGCTGAGCCAATAATAATAATAATGCATTATTTTCAAAAAATATCACCATTTGTAGACAAAGCTAGAGCTAGAGTACAGAATATACAAAACATATAAAAACACAAATAGAAACACAATGAAAAGAATAAGAAAACCAAACTATACAAAACCTTATACAATTATTGTGCAATTTACACGTGGTCAAAATTTCCTAAAATATTATATAAAACATTAAATATCAAAATATTTAACCATTTAAACATCAAATACTAAACACTAAACACCAAAAATTAAACCAGTGGGTAAGATGCTCAAAATTAAGTATTAATAAAAAAGCCGTTTACTGCCTATAAGTCTCTCCAGTAAGTATGATCTGAATGCTCTGCGAAATGCGGGAAAAGATGTTATTGACTTTATTTCAAATGGCAGATAATTGTGCATTGTACAGTATGGAGCTTTTAACTAACTCTGAGCGTGGGGTAGGCAGATAAAGATCATGCTCCGTATTCCTAAGTGGATAGTTGTGAGATGGTCTTTCTGGAATAGCAGATACGTGCTTGCGGATTAAGCAAACAGATTCAAATTTGAATAAGGAAGGAAAAGTTAATATTTTAAATCTTTTAAAAAAATCCTGGCAGTGGGTTATATATACGTACCCCAGATTGGAAGGGCGTATCGAAGATGCGACTCAAAAAGGGCTTCGCATAGTAGACTGTTCTAGCAGTTGACTAGTTAAGCTTCCTGGAAACTGTTCTTATCGCAAAACAGGCAGAACTTAATTTTTTTGATAAGGCATCGATGTGCAAGTGCCACCTTAAATGGTTGTCCACAACAAGCCCCAAGAATTTCACAGATTCAACGACGTCAATAGTGATGTTATTAAGAACAAAAGATTGCAACGTACTTTTATATGACAACGCTTTAGTTTTAGAAATGTTGAGGCACAGGAGATTAGAATCGCACCATGATTTAACGGTGGTTAAGTCACTAGGTACAGTTCTGTGAAGCGCCGTAATATCCGGGTTGCAATGTCCAGACAAGCAATGTCGCTGATAAACAGCAGAAACAAAATAGAACCTAGTACTGAACCCTGGGGTACTCCACAATCTATTGACTTGCAAGAGGACATCGATGTATCAACCCGCACAAGCTGACTTCTGTTGATACGACTTAAACCATTCGAGAGGCACTCCTCTGAATTCGTAGTACTGCAATTTGTTTATTAAGATGTTATGATTTAAACAATCGAAAGCTTTAGAAAAATCACAGAATATTGTTGCTGTAGAGTGATGGTTGTTCAGTTTGGAGTATACATAATTAAAGAGGGACAACATGGCATCATTTGTGCATGTGTTACTTAAAAATCCAAATTGATGGGTAGTAAGTATTTTATATTTTGAGAGAAAAGATAGAAGCTTTTTTTAACCAATCTTTCAATGATCTTTGATAATATGGGAAGGAGTGCAATTGGCCGATAGTTCGAATCTCTCCTCCTTATCCAAAACCCCATTTTGGAATTACTTGTTAATTAAAGTTTAATGTGCATTCCGGCAGGTTTGAGAACATTTTTAGAGTAAGCCCATCAGTTCCAGATGAGGATTTGTTTTTAATGTCTTTAATTGTACCTCGAAGCTCAGCTAATGCTACAGGCGTAAAGAAGAAACTGTGTAAATTCACATTAGCATTAGAGAGATATGAAAGTGGATCTAGAGAAGGAGTTATGGTGTTCACTAAATCTTTAGCCACATTTACAAAGCAATTGTTTAGGTTCTCAGGTAAATTACAGATTGTGCTAGACGAAGAAGTCATTCACATTAGACCATGATTCTTTAGCAACGTTACCGGATTTAGCCAGCCTCTTATTATAATAAATGACAACTTTTACAGTCTTATGATAGACTTTTCTGTAATGTTTCATGTAATCATGGAAGAAGGCGATGCCCGAGTATTTGTTTAGATGAGATAATGAACGCATGTTGTTTGCTGATGTGCGTAAGCCTTTAGTTGACCAGGGTTTATGGTGTTTAATTTTGATAGGCCTGAGAGGAAAGGATTTGAACGCCAGAGTAGATAAAGCTTTTATAAATCTAGAAAATTCGGCTCTCGACATCATCAGAGAGGACAACCCAGTCAATTGTGAGACATAGGTGCTTGAAATTTAGAAAATTTTTGTCCGAAAAAATACGGCATAATTTGAGCGAAGCATTTTTGCATTTTGTTTTTACCGAAAATTCTGATAATACTGCCTCATAATCAGAGAAACCCGAGTTAAAGACAGCAGTGACAGCACAGTCCACGAATTCTGGATCAAAAGATGACACGACATAGTCTATAGAACTAGAACTAGTTTTAGTTATTTTGGTTGGTGAGTTAATATGCATGATTATACCAAAAGATTCGAAAATGGACCGAAGAGATTCTTGAGCAGCACACACACACACTGGAAAAGTCAATATTAAGGTCGCCACACAAAATTAATTTGCTTTTTAAAGGCAGGGACTCAAGCGAGCTCAGTAATCCTTGACTGAATATATGCATATCAGCGTCAGCTGTTCTGTACATACCAGCAATATAGAGGTCATAAGCATTATGATAGACGATGGAAAATTCAAATACTTTCTCAGACAATAAATTATCGAACTTAGTTACTGCCGAAAAGTCGTTAGTAGACATTATCATAGTACCTCCAAGAGATAAATTACTTTTATTAAAACTAGTTACTGTGGTCTAATTTTTGACAAACATAGGCTCATCCACATTTAACCAATGTTCAGTTATAGCAATAATTTCTGGAAACTTAAACTCTTCTAATAAAAGAAATAATTCATCTGTTTTTTGTCTTAAGGACTGAATATCAATAAGAAAAACACTAAGCTTGCCATCATCCAATTTTTCAGATCCTCTGTTCGCGTCAATGTTGAATTCCCAACACTGACCAATTTAAATATTGGTGGAAGAACGATATGTCCAATATTGGGCTACCCAACTATAATAAGCTTGAGTTGATAGTGTAGGAAGTTAATTTAGTTTTATGCGTTTTGAACACTAAGCGAATATACACCAATACATTTTAATAGTTAGGATGAAAGTGGGCCAGTTGCAATAGTAAGTTCGATTTTATTAAACTCTTTGCCATCGGCTCGCTTTGTAAATATCACGCTTAGCGCGATAAATACATATCTACCATACTTGTATCGTAAATTATCTACTATTAATGGTCACAAAATAATAATTTGAAGTCGTAGTTGTCATAGGTGCTCTGTGGACTGAAACTTTAACCATCACCTGTTATATATGTAATATCATTGTTGAAACTTAGGAACTAGCAAACGCTGTATTATTTTGTTGTAAAAATATATAAAAAATCACATGACAGAAGTGAAAACTTCAACAAAGCGATATAAATATTACGGAATACAAGTATTTCTATATTTTAAAATTACTTTCCACAAGTTCAATGCTTAAAGTAAAATTTTACTAAACTCTGTGATCCTGGCCTCTTCCCCAGCTTCTAATCGTGTCAAATGAAATTTCAGGCAAATAAATTTACTTACTTTATACTACTGAATGTAAATTTTACCTCGAAATCTGCCAGAAACTGCGTTTAATAACCAAAGTAATTTAAAATTTTCCGATCCTGGCCCATTTCCAACTTAAAACCGTTTTCAATAAACAGTTGAAACTGAAGACCATAGGCACTTGCAGGAAATGTTCAGGATCTTGATTCTCAAAGGACACTACTTGCACTTGCCGGAATGATTGCGGAACTTGTTTCGCAAAGGTATTTGGACTTGAAGAATCTGCAGGATTGCGCCAGTTATATAACTTGGAAGAGTTTATAAAAAAAAAAAATTTATTTCGAAAACAACAATTTACAATGACCTTTATTATTGTACTATACTCTATTTCGAAATGGTGCGGAGTAATAAAACCTACTTATAAATGCAAAACGCTAACAGAGTGGTCAAATAAATTTTTGTGATTTCTAAATATTTAGCCACAGCTGTTATAGCCTGCTGCATTATATTTTAACCATTCCACCCTGTTTTGTATGGCAATCCCGCTGCAAACAATAGGCTTTATTAGCAAAGGGGCCATTTTCTACCTGCAGTAGCGTACGTTTGGGTATTTAATTTAAAATACCTGTTTTACCTAAGTACTTTTATTTATTCACTTATTTATGTATATTCAAAAGTAGTATTACTGTAACATTTTATCACATATAATATTTATATAATAAGATATAAGAATTGCGATTTTGTGTAAACAGTTATGTAGAGAACTATGGTATATCATTTTCGTCGTCAGAAAAATCCGTCGAATCTTCGTCATGTTCCAAGGATATAATTAAAGGCTCTACAATTAGGTCAATTAAATGGTCTAGTTTCCACATTTTTTCTTCTTCTTTTATAACATGCTCAATACACTTACGCCATTTTTCAGAATCGACATTTTTTAAAGATTCCTCAAAGATAATTTTAACATCTTTCATTTCAAACGTCGTGTTTCTCCTTGCTACATAACTTTTTACTTGGGCCCAAACAAGTTCAATGGGATTTAATTCGCAATGATACGGAGGCAGACGAAGAATAGTAATATTTCGTTTCTGTGCAATTCTGTCAACTACATACTCGGTGAAACGAGCTTTATTTGAGGACACTATGGACAACAGTTCCTTTTTCACCATACTTTCATCAAATGGTATGTTATTCTGTCTAAACCACTGAATAATATCCGCTTTTCTCCATGAATTAGTTGGTATTCTGTCAACTTTTCTGGAATGATAACTCGCATTGTCCATCACTATCACAGAATTAGGTGGAATGAGATCTAACATTTGTTCAAAATATTCTTCGAACACATCGCCATTCGTGTCTTCATGGTAATCGCCAGAATGATTTGACTCAAACATTAACAAACCGCCCTCAACAAAACCATCAACACTTCCAAGGTGTGTAATAATCAGTCGCTTTCCTTTCCCAGATGGTGGTTTTAGTCCGGTGGACCAGCCTTCTAAGAATGCTTGACGAAAACTTGAAATGTTTTTGTCTTGCCAAATCTTCCCAACCGTATATCCTTCATTAAGCCATGTTTCGTCCAGATAATAAATGTTTCTATTCTCACTTCGAAACTGCTTTATCTGTCTTAAGTAATGTCTCCTCCAGCAAATAATTTCATCTTTTTCGATTAGGAGCGATTTTCTGCTTTGTTTTTCCCAGCTGAAATTCATTTGTTTTAAAGTTGTCCACAATTTCTTCCTGCTTATCGTTGGAGACATATTTTGGTCTTGCTTCAAGGCTCCTAAAATTTTGTCGATGGTTGGTATTTCCTTATTAAAATAAAAGGAATGTACTGTTCTTCTAATTATAAGTTTGTAGTCTTCATCGATAGGCACCGTCTTTCTTCCTGAAGATGGTATAGGTGGTTTTACAGCTCCACTTTTTCGTTCACACCTTAATTTATATATCGGCGTTTTTGAAACACCCGTCATTTGCGAACACATTTCCACCACAGTATCAACGCTATACAGAGGATTTTGATGTTTGAAGGCGTCATATACATTAAGAATAATATTCTTTTCGTTAACAGAAAATGGACATTTGCTCGCTCGTTTCACTGGAGAGAAAACTGAGTTAGCCATTTTAATTGAAACTATGAAATGAAACAAACACACTGTGTCTTCTTCGGAAGAACAAATATAACTGAAAAATTACAATTACTTAAACTTTAGGGTATGCATACAAAAAATCGTAAAATTTGAATGTTTACAATAGTAATAAAGAAACCTAAGTGTGATAAATATAATGCTGGGAAAGTCCGAGTATTAGGACAGGTAAACGTTTAAAATATGTACGTATATGTACGTAATTATGTACGCCTATGTATCAGCCATCAGAAAATGATTTATTACTTCGCATCATTTCGAAATAGAGTATAGTTTGAAAATTAGGACACGACAGTCTTAACTACATGAAGTACAAAGTAAGAAAGGTGACCTAAAAGCTAAGCCTGGCATATTTATATGAAAGGGAAGATAAACAATTAAGGGCCATTAATATAACTTTTTAGTCTAATTTTAACTACATAACTCACGTACTTTTATATCACGGTATCATTTGTACTCTGCTTATATTATTTCTTTTTTATTTCAGCATGGTCGACGAATTATTCCTGAAAGTAATAGTCGCCTTAAAGATAGTTTTCAACATGCTTAATCAAGGATGACATAACGATAGAATTGCATTAAGTAGGTATTTATGTTTACCAGTGGCTGAGGAATAAATTAACTGCAAAAAAATGGATAATGGGAAACAAGAGAACAGAAGAAGCAATCCAAGAGAAAGAGCGAATTTGTTTTCATTTTTAACCTTCGCGTAAGTATTTTATTGAATAAAATATTAAGTAAATTGGTAAAATCTTGCTGAAATACATTTTTCAAAGGTGTAAAAAAATAAGAACCAAAATTCATCCGATCATCGAGAGGTCAGCATAATTATATGAACAAGTTTGTGTCAGAGGCCACGTAACCTGCAAATAGGCAATCAATAATTCTATTATTATAATTATGGTAAACGACTAGGAACAATTCAGACATCTACAACAAACGAGTCTAGAAACTATATTAGACAGGTATAATATTAGAAGGCATCGACCAGAGCTAATTCTTTTTTGTATGTAATAATATTCAAAACAAATTGTACCTCTTATATATTGTAATTTTAATTCTGGCTAAAGGATTCCGGTCGATGGCCTGTTAAGTAACCAACATTTTAACAATAATAATAAATATTGACTGAGGCGTAGCCGAGAGCCGAATCTAAGCGAGAGCGGTAAAAATACCTTTCGCTTGACGTTCACACAAAATTTTTTTACAATATATTTATTGAAAATAAAATTATATCAAGCTACATTACCTTCATGCGGATATATATCCGCAAACGACAGGGCCGTATTAACTACATATGCCGCTGTAAGCAGATGTCATCTTGCCGCCCCTGGGAACATAAAAAACCAAAAAAATTAAATTTCTGAAGATAAATCGGTTTAAATTAAATGTTAGAAATTTGAGTTAAAATAGTAATCCCCGTCAAAAAAACGGTTGTGGGCAGTAATTTTTGGTTTCCTGAAAAATACTCCGAAACTAAAAAAAAATGTAAACAGAACATGAATTTATTAACAGAGAGCCAATTATTCGGAAATACTTTAAAACTACTTAAAATAATTAAAACATAGATAGGAGAAGTATAAAGAATACCGGGCGGAATGGGGATCGCAACGTTCAAATTTATGTTTTAGGTGTAAATGGCCGATGCAAATTATAAAAAAAATGAAAGGAATGTTTATTTAGATATTATGAACAATACTACAAATAAGACAATTTTTTGTTTTTATTTTAACCTATCCGTTCTGCCCCGCTTACGGGACAGGCTGGAGTACTTACAGTTGGCTTACATAGTTCACCGCCAAGCATTGAGACTCATTGTTTTCAGTGTCTATCTCCGCTCAAGAAATATGAGCTCACTTTTTGCCCTGAATTCAAGAAACCCAACCTTCAGTTGGAGTTAAATATTGGTCCTCATAGTATAAACAAACGAAGCAATTGGGAGAAGAACTATAAATAACAATAAGAAGCCATGCACAAACCCCTGGTTCACAGAGAAAGTTAAGGCACTAGCAGCTGAGAAAAGAAAATCATAGCTACAATACAGATCTGGTACCGCGACATAAGACGAATATAAGATTGTTTGGAATAGATCGGATGAACAAATCAAAATGGTTAAGTGAAAGTATTGGGAAAAATTATCTACAGATATGGAACACGATATATACGCCGGAAAAAAGAGAGAAGAAAACCCATAAATGATTATGCGCACAAAAGTCACAAAGGAAATGTGGGAGAATCACTTTACGACACTATGCAGCTCAACAGAGGAAAAACCTAACACCCAACAAACTACAGAAGATAACATCGCAGAAAACCTTCAAAACTTTACCACGGCACATATAACAACTGTGCCGTGACTTTACTATATCCTCCGACAAAATAAAGCAGACAGTACCAAAACTAAAAAATATAAAATCACCGGGCACAGAGGAACTAACCAACGAGCTAATCAAATATGGTGGAAAATCACTAATAGATGAACTAGAGGTATAACTTAATTAATTCGCCAAAAACAGATACCATCGAAATGGAAAGGCAGCATCACAATACCTTTTATTCTATAAATACATAACAAGTATGCAATATATTTGCATGAACCGTCTGCT